>PVKS010011907.1:0-55258 GCA_004027875.1 Aplodontia rufa | reverse complement strand
TTTTTTTCATGTATAAAATGAGGTTACACATTTAAGGGTTGTTATGAGGATTTGAGATAAGGAGTTGAGATTACTTATAAAGCTTCTATTAGGAAGCTTGAATCGTCCCCAGAGTACTCCACAACAGTTTATGGAAATGTAAAATGGCAAGACACTTCAGGAAACACTTTGTTTTTAAGTTAAACATACTTTACCACACCATAGTCATTCCACTCCTGGATCTTTACTCAAGAACAATGAAAATGTGTGTTTACCCAAAGACTTTTCCCACAAATGTACATACATAGCAGCTTTATTTGTAATATTCCAAACCCCAAAATAACTCAGATGTCCCTCAGGAGGTGCATGGTTAAACAAATTGTGGTATATCCACAGTATGGAATAATACTCAGAAATAAAAATGAATGACCCAGTGCTACCCACAATACAATGGATAAATCTCAATATAATTATGCTGATTGAAAGAAACTGATGAAACAAGCCAAATAATATATGATTCACTTTATACAAATTCTTGAAAATGCAAACTAATCTATAGTGTCAGAAACTAGATTGGAGGATGCTGACTAGGGAATTTTGGGGGGAACAGAAATGTTTGGTACTTTGCAGTGATGGTTGCATGGATATGTTCATATTCAACACTAATCCAATTGTATACTTCAAATGTATGCAGTTGATTCCATGTCAATTACACTTCCATAAAGTAGATCTTTAAAGGCAGAAAAAGAAGACTTGAAGTATACCACAGTGATATTTTAGTAAGTTCTCAGAACATGGAGAATTACAGCAGAGATACAATCCAGTTAAATCCAGCATTTAAAGAAATATTTTTTACTGCTTAGACTGGAGGAGGCAGGCAATTTAAATAAATAAATGCTAAGAAATATCAACTCAAGAGTTCTGTTAAACTTGAGCAGTATTTTCCCTTTTGTTTCTTTTGCAAGGAGTGCAAAAGATTTTGTTGCAAAGTCTAGGAGGGGCTGGAAATAGCACTTTGATGTTAAAAATTATCGGGAATTATTTATCTGAAGACTTACAGAAAGCACAAGGTATTACAGAATGTTAAAATTATATGACTATGGATAAGAAATTATATTTTGCAATTACACATTTGTTCTCTTTACCTTTCCATATTTTGTCAAAACTGCAGATTTAATTAGGAAAAAATGATAAAATGTTCTACATTTTAACAATAGAAATAAAATTTTAATAATATGATAAAATTATATTTTCCTGTAATCACAAAGTACCTAACGGATTCAAAGCTAGAAGGATGTGAATGTACACTTTATATTTCTTGTGGGAAAGGAATGCTGGTAATCTGTGGTGATTTAGTAAATGGCTTTTCCTCCCATCATAGAGTCCAGGTTTCCAATGTCATTCCTGCTTGGATGTCATATCAATATTTAACACAGCAGACAAAATCGCTTTAAGATTTGCAGTGAAACCATACCAGGTGTTTTAAAATGTATACTTTATTCCCTGGGGGAAATAAGTTACTATGTAAGTGGAAGGGAATAAGAATCTTTAATCATATGACATGAATTGTTTGAAAGAGACCATTTGAGGGTGCCTTGGAAACAAATGATTGCTATGTACTAGACAAACTCAAATCTACAATAGTGCAATTCACTAAAATAGTATACTCTACATTATTTACTTTTGGCCCTTGTTTTAAACGGCTTCAATTAGCCTCTGTTTAAAAAAATAAAGCATTTTTCAATTGTACAAATTATAATTATCAAGTTAAAATAGAATGGTTTGAAAAATTTAGAGGGAATGGAAAGGTGTTTAATCAAAACTTTAATACATATTTAAAAATGTAAACACACAGTTTGAAAGCAAACCCTCAATTCAGACAGTAAGTTCACAAAATATAAATATTAAAGATACAGACAGGATTTAGCCTAAACTTCACTGAAGTAACAAAACCTTCTTATAAAATCTATAGACCTAGGTTTTATTAAAACAAAGACTCCAATGTAATCTAATTACTTGACATCATTTAGATAGAAAAATGGGTGAATATTAAGCATGTTATGATAAAATTACTAGAGAAACATATATTCCTTATTTCTTTGTACATGTGGTAGCTATGTTTTGTTTTATGGCTGGTAGAGAGAGTATGATACCTAGTTTATCAGTGATTTCAGTCATTTAGAGTTAGAAAATCACAGAACCTTAATGCTGGAAGGAATTTACTATCTTGACAATTATTGTTGAACAAACAAGGAGTATGACTACTGGCTCCAAAACATGATCTTTGAGTTATCCTGTGTTGTAATGTCTCATACTACTCCCTGAGTCAGCAAGTCTTTGTTTTTTCCTCCCCCCAGATCTACTATTATTTATTCATTTTGAAGAATATAATCACCGGGTTAAGGTGTTTTGTTCATTGCCAAACATGACCAAAGTGAGCCCAAGAAGACCCACCATTTAAGCTCACATGCAGGCTGCTTAAACCAGCACGGAATTTGACCAAACCAGTAAGGACATGACAATCCCAGGTGGGGCTATAAAATTTCGGTAAATATCACAAAGTTCTTTTATCAAGGACTCTAATTACACAGGGCTGTAATTAAAATCCTCCCTTTTAATGCATTAAAAGCTGGAATTTGTAAAAATGCAAGATTCTCTGACAGCAGATATTATTTTCTTTTTGGTGGAGAATTTGGAGACGTAGTTTCACCCAGTAAAGCTTTCTAATCCGGTTCTCCCTCTAGAGGGAGACATAGTCCAGCATTTATCCGATTGCAGCCTTATCATCTTTTACAGTCTTTTTCTGCAGGACAGCAGTTTGCTCTCAGCAGCTGCTGCCACTACTAACAGAATTGGATGTTCTGAGAGAGACGGAAAGAGGCAACGCCACCCAGTATTGCCAATCCCGTTTCACTGCTTTAACTCAACCAGGAGTGTCAGGACCTATTCTCTCCCTACACTCTCTCTGCACTATACAGTGGGGGGCAGTCGCTCCGTACTCGTGGACAGCCAGACTGGGTGGAATAGGGGTCTAGGGTGGAGCAGGGGCTCTGCCCTTTACGGTGACTTTCTAAAGATTACCACTAAACGTTTGGGCAGTACAGCGCCTGGGCCGGGACACGGATAGGAGGTTTTGATCGCTTTTTAGCTCACTTTTTCCTCGAGTGATCTGGATTTATTTTCTCGGCCCCCCACGCCCCCGTTTCTTCCTCCCTTCCCGCTGTTAGCAAGGTGATACAGGCGACACTTGCTTTCTTATGTTCATTGTTGGAACTCGCACCTTCTCTCTGGTGACGGTGCCAGCGCACTGGTGGGGACCAGGGCACAGCCGAGGGGTTCCCTTCCTTCCCGTACACGATGCCTAGAGGGCCAGCGGGTAGGCTGCGTGGGACTCTGCCCGCAGCACTTCGAGGTGGGATTGAGAGGCTGCAGCTGGCCAGTAGTTGCTGCTAAGTGGACTCGAGTTGACCGCGCAAAGACTCCAAGAGGGCACCAGCGAGATCTCCTGCGAACTGCCGGGAACAGGGGCAACCAAACCGAGGAACACGGCCGTCTTGCGGGGGGACGTCAGCTGAGCTTAGAGCCTGCCTTTTTTCTGCCCCGAGTCTCCCCAGCAACTCCTCTCCATTTGGAGACCCGGGACCTGCAAAAGCCAGGGAACTCGAGAAGTACGCGGCGGAGGCTGCTTTTCTGAAGGTGAATCATTCCGTCCAATTGTTTTCCCCCGGGGGAGCTAGAGGGAGGGCGGGAGAGAGGGAACGGAGGACTTGTGAACGTGTGTGTGTGTGTGTGTGTGTGTGTGTGTGTGTGTGTGTGTGTGTGAGAGAGAGAGAGAGAGAGAGAGAGAGAGAGAGAGAGGAAGGGAGCGACGACGTGAGGCGAGAGAAGTCTTTACTCGGGGTTAAAAGCCAACGCATCAGAGACGGAATAAGAGCTGTAATTGCTGCAAGCCTGCCTTGATTCTCGCAGTCGGGGAAGCTTAGCGCAAGGCGCGCATCTGGAGAAGACAGCGGGCGACCGCCGGCGCTGCCAAGGGCTGCGGGACTTTGGCTTTTTTTTTTTCTCAGTAAACAAATCTTTTGATTACTTTGACACTGTGGAATAAAGAGGAGGGCAGGGGCCCCCGGAAAGACCAGGCTCATTCACTCCACCTTCCACTTGCTTTAAGAGGATTCTAGTTTGGATGTGAAGATTCCTGAACCCTCTGCCATCGGAGGAGGAAACACACACACACACACGCACGCGCGCGCGCGCACACACACACACACGCACGCTCAGGGCCACACTCACACGCCCTACCCAGCACACATCACCAGACTTCAGTTCCCTATGCCCCTGGATAGTGACGACGGATTGGCATCTCGGAAGCGATGCGAGAGCGATAAGGCTGGCGCCGGCCCGCGGAAACTGCAGGAACATCGCTAGGTGTTGCCGCCGCCGGGAAGCGGGGCTGCAGGTAGGTGGGAGCCGCATCTCCGGTCGCCGGCGGGCTCTGGGGACTGGAGCGGCAACTACAGGACTACGGGCTCGGAAGCTCCCGTGGGTACTCCTCTCTCCTCCCCTAACTCGGGGGTCAGGGGATCTACAGGGCGCGCCCAGGGAGGCAGGAGACGGGGGCAGATGCTGATCCAGCAGCCAGCGTCTCCTCGCAAGCTGTCAGGGTAGGGGTGGAGTAGAGGGACGCGCAGAGGGGATGGGAGCGTCAGAAAGGAGGCTGGCGAGCTGTGCCCTCCCTTTCTCTGCCCCATTTCTCCTTACACAGATAGCCAACCGGTCGAGGACCACCGAAGTGGGCTTTAATGCGCTCTCTCACCCAGACAATCCTGTCCAGTAATCATTTTGGACTCCTATTAAGGAGTTGGGGGTCGCGTTCAAGGGAGGATCAATGATCAATGCAATGTGTCAGGTCGCCTTTCTGAAATCCCTACTTTCTGTCCACTTCTGATTAGTTAATTCTCAGGCCTGTCTGCAGAGGGTGGGCGTTTCAGTTTCAGTAAGGCTATTGATTTCTCCATCTCTAACTATTTTCATAAAGAATCGTGTTGATAAGTTCCTGAGACTCATCTATTTAAAGTTTTATTTAGATTTGGAATCAAGCGCTTTGTTACTGAATGAATTAAAGCTCTTCATTAAAAAGAACAGCTTTGGGAAAAACAAAGCACTTCTATTTCTTTCCGGATAGATGTCTCCCAAATCTTGTTAATATTACGTGGTTTTTCTGCCCAAGTGCTTTGCTGTCCCTTCCCCCTTCTATTCTAAAAGATTAGGTGTCTACCAAGAGGTGTTTTCATTGAGCTACTGATCTTCACTTATCAGCGGGAAACGCGGTTATTTCCAGAAACTGCTTTTGCAGGGGAAAGTTTGAGATCCGGTGCCCTATTTCTTCTAGGACTGCAGGTTGTGCTACCCTGTCTCTATTTGAAAAAGACGATTTCGGCTCTTGAAGAGTCCTTGGGTAGCTGCGATGCTTGCCCTATTCGGTTTTGCTTCTCAACCACTGAGTGTTAAACAATTGCCTGAGGCATTTGGAATCAAACGTGTAGTTACTACAGTGGCTAGCCCTCCTCACCTCGCGTGGGTGCCATTGATTGTGGCAATAAAACAGAAAAGAAAATATCCTCGTTTTGTGAGTTTGAATCCCTTCTTGATTTTTACAAGATTTTTTGTGGTCGAAAAAGCCCACCCCATACCCCAAACTCTCAGGCTCTTTTACTCTGAAAAGTACCCCCACAGTCCTCCGTGTATGAGGGTCCTTCACTCAGGACAGGATGAGTTTCAATGACCATCTATTGACTAGATGGTAATTATCTGGTTCCTATCATCTCAACTAGATTGTTTTGACATCAATATTCATACTGTTATCAATTAATACTGTCAAACTGCTCTATCAGGCAATATAAGTTATGACAAATGAGTAATTAAGATTTCCATGTGAAGTGATAAACTGAAATAACCAGCAACGGAGATGAAAAATACTTCTAAAGCTTTTAAAACTCAGAGCATTAGGGTTATTTGTGTTTACTTCAGCCTTTCCAAGTTTGCATATGTACTCTCAGACTGGTGAATCATTTATAATTTTTAAATTGGCATCTAACATCATATATGTTAAGTAAAAAGGCTGGCGTGTGTAAGTGTCTCTTCCTCTACTTTATTCTGTTCTGGATCTCATTCAATTGTTTAGATCCTGACCTTTTACAAATTATGATTTTTAAAGCCATCAATAAATGTTTAAAGGCCATTAGTGACCACACTCAAACTTATTTTACTTTCATTTTCCTAATTTTCAATGAAACAACTGGGTTGTATTATTTTTAGATACACGACTTTTAGAACATTGTAACTGACAGCTGAATACTTTGGCACAGGAAGTCTTTTAAGAGGCAAAAACACAGTTTTAATGTGCTAATTTATTCAAATTAGGTATTTTTAAATATTAAAATCTTGATTACTCTTATTGTTTTTAAAAAATTAGTAGTTTAAAATGCTGGACCACAGCTAGTGCTATATGACTCTTAAAAAAGAGCCAGAAAACCTTGACGTTAAAGCTAACAACTACATAATGCTATAAGTTATGCTAAAGAGGAATCCAAGGTTTCCAAGTGTGTGTGATTTATGAATGGGAAAAATATTAACTATTTTAACAATGACAACTTGGAGAATGAAGAGTCTGAGATGCCCATGGATTTGTGTAAAATGGATATATATTGCTTAGAGACTGAATTATAGTGTTTACCAAGTTGTAAAATGTGATGACATAGCTATAAAAATAAGATGTTTTTAGACATGGATACTTTTCCTTTTTAAAAATTCATAAAATAATGAAATATAGAGAGTGATAGAAAATTTCAGAGAAATTATTTTATGTCTTATCAGGAAATTTTAGTAGTCCTGGATCCAATGTCTTTACTACAGTGTTTTGATGACCATATTAAAATGTATTTTTATATTGAAATGTAGAAAGTACATTTTCAGGTTGATTTTTCATTAATTGCATACTATGGATTATCCTATTCGGAAGGGTAAACTGTGCCTCTTCACCATTTCCCAGACATTTCTTATCATGGTCTCCTAAGAAAAAGTACTGTCAGATTGTGCCCAAGTTCAGCTGTAATTGCAAACTGATGAACATTCACTAATGAGTTCTCTAATGCATGTCCCAACAAGGAATGTTCCAAAGTGTCATCAGTTATTTCTAATATATTTGAAAAGATGAAACAACCAGAGTGCAAACAGTTCAGTGCCCCTGCTTTTAATTCTGCAATATTTTATTAGGGATGCCTCATTGAGTCACATTATTCTGCAGCTGTTTTATTCATTGAAAATTCAAGTAAAAATAAGGTACTTTATTGTGCAATGCACAGTGTTTTCTTAGTGAAAAATCGTAAGTTTAAATAAAATAAGCATCCAACATAGTCCCCTTTGATCTATGCCTGACATTTACAAATGCAATTCATCAATCTGTTATTAGTAAGGCTCTATCAAAACACAGAAAAGAAATGCATTGATACAGACTGCTATGAGATGTGAAGGCCAAACCATCAGATTTAACCTCATATCTGGTCCACATGCTTGTACAGTATTTTACCTGATGTATCTTGCTTTTGAATAATTCATTTTATAATACCAGGTAATATGATGAACTTGCCATTTCATTTGAAATTCTTTGGTTAACTTTATTTTGAACTACTTCGAGCATATTGAACTGCTTAATTATTCCATTGAAAGAGAAGGAACAATTTTACAATGAGTTACTATGAGTCATTTTAGAGAACAGTTTTACTTGAGGTTTGAAGCACAATCTAAAATGTGTGATAGACCTAGGAAACGGATACCTAGAAGTTAGTTTGTCTTTTTTTCAGTTGTCATCAACTATTGACGTATTGGGTAATTTTCAGAAGGTCTGTTTCTTTTCATTCAGTTAGTGATTCAGTGTCCTTGTCATCTAAGTAAAGCTAATATTTGTCTTCTGTTTCTTATTCTTACAGAAATTATAGGAATTTAGGAATTGTTAGACATTGCAATATGAGGAAAGGAATATTTAAATACATTTCTCTGTAAGATCTACCTATATGATATTATATACCTATGTATGCACACACATTAAAATGTTTTTAATGGCACCCATATTAAATAGTATGTTAAAAGGGGAAAGATACCTTATTAAAAGTCTACATTTTTAAATACATGTTGTTCACTATTTTATATGATTTAGCCTACAGCACAACTGTATTCATAGTTTAACAGGGTCATTTATAATTTTTACTCTTTGAGTCATTTTTATATACAGAATATTTGTTCTCCAATTTTTCTTTTGGAGATACTTTTATTTGCTAGAGTACAAATGAAAAAAAGTAAAAATCAAATGTTCCCCCTGTGTAGAGACATTTTGGGATGTGTTTGACATTATAACTTGGAATTCCAACATATTTTATACACAGAACATATTTGTGTACTGTCTTTATCAAATATGCTCCTCCACAGTTACAACATATACCATGAGTTACATTGGAGGATACTATTAAAGTTTGCAAATGGTTCCTACAAAATTTCCAGAAACATATTACTATTATACACTTAGTTTCTGTTAAGATTTCCAAAACCCACGTACTTCCAATGATATACTACATGTATATGTTAGCTTTCATCCTATGCTGTAATGATAGGCAAACTAGTCAATGAAATTGGCGTATATCTGATCGGCAATCAATTGGTATTACCATTGGAAAATGTAAGACTTCTAATTTGCTTGGAAATGAAATGAAAAGTGAACATATAAGCTATAAAGGGAATATTTTGTTTTGTTCACAGTTGTTCATATGGGGAATGGGATATAACTAAGGAATTGGAGCTTATTTGCTTATATTAGATAAAGCCCTTTTAATCACTTCCTTCAGTCTCCTAAATTACTCCACAGTGGCTGTAATTGTTTTATGATTTCCCCTGAATAGCCTGTTAGCAAAGGTACATTTCCCTTTCCCCTAGCAATAGCACAAATGCAGTCATTCAATTAATATATTTGTATTGCTTCTTTTTATATATAGTAGATCTTGGAAATTCCTTACAGTGAGATTCAGTAATGTAATATTGCATTCTAACAATTACAGTGATAGGTTGAATTTAGTACTTTGATAAAATGGAGACAACCAAGCCAAGCAAATCTCCTTTGCTCTTTTAATCTCCTTCTGTTGTGTAAAGTTAACTCCCTACATGAAGCCTGGAGAGTTCAAAGTAGTGTTTGATGAATGCAAGTTTGTTTTTCTAAATATTTTTATATTTTTATGGGTCCTTTTTTTTTGCTGTTATGAACTAGTCACTGTATAATTCATGCACGTGAATGGGCAACTGTGTTGCCCTTTAAAGGTTATGCAAAGATTCAAAACCTTCCAATTTACAGTGTTAATTGCCTATTGCCTCCTATTGCTGCATATGGAGCTTTCTATTGGGCTTAATAATATAGAACAACACCTTGCCTTTCTTTGGTGGTTTAGGTCATTCTTTATAAACACACCTATGGAGGTACTGGTAGTAGACAAGACAGAAGATTTTTCGAAAGGTGCATTTGTGCTTTGTAATCAAAGTTTCCAAGTCAAAATGGTCAGAGCTATGAGGAGACAGATTCTCTCTGCAACAATCTATTATTTAGAATTTTTATCTACATGTAAAAATTCTGCCATGATTTTATGATTTGGGACATAGTTCTCTATTTTTAAAAAATGTCTTTCTTGGAGAATCCAATACGAATGGCACTTAAATACTCAAGGAAGTAAATATGTTTGTTCTCTTCAAGTACTCCCATTTCCAACATCCTTTTATGCTTGCTGTATTATGAAAAAGATAATCTATATAAGAAAAGCAAGGTGTGTTATTTGTCCCAGTTTGCTTTTTTTGGCTTCACATTCTTTGTCTTTATGGACTGGAGTTAGTAAAGATAGGCAACTATAAAACTGCTAATGTGGCTATTGGAATTGAAATAACAGAACATCAACTGAGTGATAGAACAGAGATTTCATTGGAGCATACTTTTTTTTTTTGAGAGGGCAGGCTCTAAAATTTGGTTTACTGAAACAACAGAGCTTTATGCTGGTGGGATGAATTTGTGATTGCTTCCATCAGTTCAGAATTCAAAAAAGGCCAAGTTGGAACATTTGAGGAAAATAACATATATTCTTACATTTTACCTGGATCAGCTTATGAATAATTTCAAATTCACAGAGGCACTTCCTTGTACTACTTTATTTAAGGTAGAAAAACCTGGTTACCATTAGCATTTCTTTTTTAGTCTAAGCTTGTTCGATGTATGGTGAATAGTATCCTCAATTTGTCATTGCTGGGGTATTGAGAAAATTTCTTCTTAGAAGTGGCCCGCAGACATGGCAGCAACTTTTGTTTGTATTTTTCTTCATGATATTGTGTTGAATTGAGTGAAACAATTTTAGTACTTCCCTCTGATAGTATACAAGGAGAAAGGAAGTAGATGACAGTAGATGACTCACGGTTTAGTGAGGAAATCCAAAGGCCGATGAGGGTAAAAGGCCATTGAAATTTCATATGCCATACTAGAGGTCACTTTTTGGGAAGCTTTAGGTTCAAGGAAAATTTCTCACCTAAGTTTTTTTTTTTCAGGTTTAGTTCTTGGAATGTTATGTGACAGTTGTTTCCCATTGAAATATGCATTTTCCGTTATCATAAACCCTTTTAGACTGATGGTTCGTATGTTTATAAATATGCTCAGAATTGGGTCAACATTTGTCTTTGCTATTTGAAGATATATTTGCTCTTCACATCATTTGTTGAGTGGTTAAAATTCATTAGGTTGCTATTTCACTTAGCAGATAAATTTTGAAAATGACTCTTATGAAACCAATGTGGTGCAGTGGCGAGAGTTCTGGAGATGTTGTAGCTCTAATAATAAATGCCATGTGACCACAACAAAATCACTGTATTTCTCTATGCCTCAGTTTCACAACAACACATTCTTTAGTGGAGTTTTCAAGACAAATGAAATATAATTTTTCCATGTCCAGATCTACTAAGCATCATGATATGGAAGTACAATAACACTGTGTGATGTACTTTTGTCTTAAGGAGTTTACATTTTTGTTTCCTGAAGTCAAGAAGCATCTAGCATATAGTTCTGGGCACACCTATAAATATCTCATGAGTGCTTTTTAAATAAATAAGTAAGTCTAAAAGTTCTTCATCTTTACAAGATTGGATGCTGCTGTTGATGTTGATTATGGTGTGGATGAATGACAGTAGACGTGGGGACATAAAATTGAATCAGATTAAATCTTATAACTCAGTTTAGTTAAGTTGGTTAGTCCAAATTATGCTGTTTTGGTGCTAACCCAGTCGGGATAGGTGCTGAGCATCAGGCTTGTTGGGGTTATATGTCCTTGTTCTACTGCTGTGGATTTTCATAGTCACTGAAATAAAATGATAGATCAACCCAAGTAGAACCAGGCTAGCAGATGAATAATCTTTATATACTATATGATAAATACATTAATTCAAATTCTATACATGAATTTGTAAAATTTATAATTCTTAGGAGAGTTCATTTATTTTTTTCAGTAAGTGTTTATTTGGTACCATCAGTCATTTCTGCTGTAGCAAAAATTCCATAGACGAGGGGGTTTGCACTCAAGCATTTATTTCTCATAGTTGTAGAGTCTGGAAGTCCAAAATAAGGTGACAGCAGATCTGTCTAATAAAGGTCAGCTTCCTGGGTTGAGAGCAGCCACCTTCTCATTGGATCCTCATAGGGTGGAGAATCATCCTTTTAATGTCTTTTCTCAAAAGGGCACAATCTCATTCATGGGTCTCCACTTTTCTAACCTAATTACCACTCAAAGTCCTCATTTCCAAATATCATTACATTGGGGGTTTAGGCTTCCACATACAAATTTTCAGGAGACACAAACATTCAATCTCTTCATAGCAAGCACTCTTGAGTTACTTGGGGTATCTCAGTAAGCAAGAAATTCAAAAGACATCGTCTTGTCAGGGAATTTACCATTTCAGGACATTATTTGAACTTTTGAGATGGGTCCAAAGGAATGGTTCAGCAATGCATACTGCAATATCTGCTTTTGATAATAATTCTTATTTATAATTGTGAAGAATGGACCTGAAAAGAACTGATTAAAATAGTGAAAATGTATGCACTGGAATAGATTGTGAAGAAAAGCATCACACTATATATTTAAGATAAGATGTGTAATGCAGGGCTGGAGCAGTGGCTTGGAGGTTATGGCACTTGCCTGGCAGCAGGAGGACACAGGTTTGAACCCCAGCACACATACACAACAAAGTGTCAGAGCAATGAAAGGCACACAAAAAACTACATAAAACTGATTCTCTCTCTTTCTCTCTCATTGTCCCTCTCTCTCTCTCTTTTTAAATATGTAATGCAGTGTGGCTTGACTCCAGCTCACAAGGTCTATCATAAAATGGAGGGTGATGCAAACAGCAGCTCTTTTTCCTGAATTACACATATAGAGTGACTTTAGATCAGAGACATGATGTGCCCTAGAGCCTCTTTAAGGAGTTGCACATTCAAATGCCTATAAGAGTCACACTGGGAATGTGAATGAGTGAAGCAGACCAAGTGGAAGATGACAGATGTCAGCCAACAGCCCTGGCCACAGTGTTAGACCACAGGGAGTGGTGGAGATTCTGTTCAACGTCTAATTGGGCAGCTGAGTCTTGGCTCCAACATGTTGGTGCCATTATGGAATGTAAGCCTGGTGTTGCCAGATTATCTGGTTTGTAGAAGAAGCCTTAGATGTGTGGTCTTTACATGTGCAAGTTCTAGACTTATGAATAATGGCAATGAATTCAAATTTGAAATTATATGGAGTCAACAAAAATATTTACAGGCCATATGCAGACTAAGGACCTTAAGTGTGACGCTGCTGACAGAATGGGAGTTAGGGAGATATATATACTGGCTCTTCTGTCATCTCTAGCCATAAATGTCCAGCACCATTTGCAGCTGGATCCAGAGTATTGGTAGTAAAGGGTTCAGCTGGAGTTGAATAAGAAAGATGAGTGACTCCATCTGACCCCTGTATTTAGTTATATTTCTTATGATGACTCACTGTATAGTTGATGTTGAACTGACTTTGAAGTTGGTTGTACTTTGGAGGCTGCATGGAATATATTGGGAATGAAAAAATTTAAATTTATGCCAAATATTTGGAATGGTCTCTGTAGTTTCAGAGTGGCTTCTTCCTTAGATTAGTGCCCCTTAAATTTCTATGGATATATACAAAGCACTGGGGGAAAATTTTGCTAAGATTCAGGTTCTCAAATAGAGCCTGATAACTCTGTTTCTAACAAGCTCTCCGGTGAAGCTAATATTGTTAGTTCATGGCCTGCAGTTTGAGATTTTAGAGTATCTTCCCACTGAATATTATTCTATGGATTCGGAAAGGTGGGAGGTCTCTCACTCTTACCCCTCTGACAAATTTCTTCCTGTAGTAACCAGCCTAACCCTGGCCACTGACTCAACACATTTCTGACTTTTTCATCTGAGCACAGAATTCCTAAGTGTTTTACTTACTTTCTAGTTTCCTATTTAGATAATATAGTTGCCTCCAAGACATAAATAAAAAATTGTCTGTTTCTCATATATTAATTTGGCTTACTTCCTACTGTTTGAAGGAATAACTATCTCATAACAAGGCACTATATTATACACATATATTCTAGCATACAAGGTATTTTAGAACTCTGAATCGTTTTTGGAATTTCAAAAGTAGCTGCAAACTTTTAAAGCTTAGATATCATAATTTGGGCCACAATGTCTAGATTTTTTGTTCTACTTGAGTAGCATTATGAGTAGGAAGGAGGATAGATTTGAAAACAAATGGAATTTTCTTTGTGTGTTTATTGGGCTTGCAATCTTAAAGTGAATCTCTCTCTCTCTCACTCTCTCTCTCTTTTAAGTTTTTGTCCTGCTAATCTTAAAACTTTCCAAAAATGGACTCTTTAGGATTGAAAATCTAACGCTTTATGATTTAAGGAGTTTGAACCTTTTATCTTCATATATTAGTTGCATTTTGTTCCTTAAAACAATTTTGCTAATGTCAGAAGGCCTCTTGATTCAAATGTATAATTCTGTTCTATGATTTAGCACTTACGTCATAAGCGTAGTTCACTTGGTAAAATATTTTTTTCATTGGTTTTATCATTGGAATTTTCATATTTACTTATGGTGATATATTAATTATAAACAGATTAGATTTGAACATACATGTCAGTCAGAGAGTAAAGCGATTTGTTTTTTCTAAGTCATATGATTAATATAATTTGAAATAATCATGCTATTAAATTTTACTCAATTTCTTTCTTCTAATTGCTTAGAAGTTTCTAACATATAGAATAGCTTGTTTATAGCTGAGTAATGATTTGAATTCATTTTACCAAATCTATTAGATACTAAGCTCTTGGGACAGACCTGTGCATATCTTATTTCTATTGATTCCCAGTGTTTAGCAGAGTGTCTGGCACATACTAGGTACTCAATAAACTTGGTGGGAAGATGATCCGTAGTTTATGTATTGATAGGGTCTTTTTTTTGTAGGTTCCTTCAGTGTGTAAAGAAGTATTCTGTGAAGCATGTTCATTTATTCTAATTGTGTGTGAGTTGGCATTTATTCTGACCTATGCTTTCCATAATCTGAAGTTAAAAATGCATACATTCTAGGCAAAAGGTCTAGGACAAAAATAAACTAAACATGCTGAGGAAAATTCCCATTCTTTCCACAGTTTATTGTAACTTGGAGATTTAGAGACTACATATGCTGTGATTCTACTGTTGTATAAATTAAATAATATTTGTCAATGTCACATTTCAGTGTTGTTAATCACATATGGAATATATTTTGATTGCTCTTGTCAGAAACTTGACTCATCATTCATTAGGGAATTTAAAGTAATTTATTCTTATCTACATAATTACCATTTTCATAATTTATCATGAGCCAGATTTGCTTTTTTTAAACTTCAGTAACACTATTGATTGTGATGCCATTGTTCTTGGCTTCAATTGATATTGAAAATTTCTGCTGTTCTAATTGTAAATGCCACTTAGTACAGACAGTATGCCTTCAAATATTTATTGATTTTATTTTAGTCCTTGTGGGTTAAGTAAGCTTTTCAATGCTTTCTGCCATAGATTTCACCAAATGAAAACTCTTTAACTATATTTGATTATTAAGAAAATCTGTGTTTACTAAAACCTAAAAAATCTATTCATTAGATCATAAGAATTTAAAACTGAATATTTTTGCATTGTTTTTACTTTTTTTTTTTTTTGGTATCAGGGATTGAACCCAGGGGTGCTTAACCACTGAGCCACATCCCAGGCCCCTTTTATTTTTTATTTTGAGAAAGGATTTGGCTAAGTTGCTTAAGCCCTCTCTAAGTTGCTGAGGTTGGCTTTGAATTTGTGATCTCCTGCCTCAGCCTCCTGAGACACTGGGATTGTAGGTATGAGCTACCATACGAGGCTTGTTTTGTGTTTACTTAAATTGCATTATAACTATATATCAGTATTTCTATACTGTTCCCAATTTTCTTAAAATTCTTTAACATTATATCTTCATTCTTTGATGCATAAAGCATATTTTGGGGGTCTCTTTAGTGATCCTGAAGACAAGCTTTAAATTGAATTTAAATTCAACTGAAACAGAATTTAATTTTTTTCCTGTATTGTCACAAACATGCAAACTTATGTAATTAATATCTAAAGTTATTGAGGTAGGGCTACTGTGAAACTTATTAAAAAATATACATTTATTCTTCTCCAACTCAATTCCAATGAGAATAGTGAAGAATTTAGAAAGATTTTTAAAATAGGTAAATGGAATGAAAATAAAGCTTACTACACATTGGTGAATTTTACCATGGAGCAGTCTGTGTTAAACTCCCATGAAGACTGAGTGAGCTATGGTTTTCTTGCTTACTATCTTTTCTTGGCAGCTGATTGACCCAGTGTTTAAGTGGACTTCAGGGTTGATGGCTAACATTTCACTTTACATTTTGTGAAACCTTCTTCAGATTCCCTGAGCAGATGGTTTGGCAGACAGGAGTGAATCCAGAGTGAAAAGCAGACTGAATAACCGGCAGTCGGGGATTGAGAAGGTGGCAGGTTCTGCGTTACCTAGGATATGGCAGGGAAGAAGTATTAGGTAGGGAGTCGGAAGGAAAGGAGGGAGAAAATAGAGGTCAAAGAGGAAATTTATTTTAGTTAGCGTTTTTTATACATAGGGAAGAGAGAGATAAAAAAATAGAAAAAAAATGAATCCCTAAATTACTTGAATTTGGGGGGAATAAAGTTAAAAAAAAGCAACTGAAGACTACAGAGGACAGAAAAATACATGATGCCAAATCTAAACCAAATTTTCTTCCTTGGTCTTCATAAAAATCTATCTGGAAAAAGAAATTTCAGTAAGAGCCTTTTACTAACCTAGGGTCAGAAATAATGGGTCCTAGTTCTGATCTTCCCATCAGATAGCTATCAGTCCTTGGAAAATTTCCCGAATATATTTATCATCAGTTTTCTCACTGGCAAATGAGAGGGTTGAATTTAATGGTTAGAAGCCTCCAAGTTCTTTAAGTCAATGATAACCATAGGCTTCTTTGCTTCTGTTCTGTCTCTTGAACATCATTTTGTCCTTCTTGTTTACTTCCTCTCTACACTACCTACACTGTGAAATTAATTTTCAATTGTTTTCTTTTCTTTCTTTCTGTCTTTTTGTGTGTGTGTGATTTTGAGGATTGAACACTGAGACTTGTGCATGCGAAGCAAGTGCTCTATTACCATTAAGTTATATGTCTAGTCCAGCAATTTTATTTTTAAAATATTTATTTATTTAAAGAGAGAAGGACAGTGAGAGAGAGACAGAAAAACAGAATCAATTTTTATTGAATTTTTCACATGACTTTCATTGCTCTGACACTCAGTTGTGTGCACAGGTGCTGGGGTTTGAACCCGTGTTCTTGCGCATGCCGGGCAAGCGCTTTAACTGCCGAACCACTGCTCCAGCCCCAGCAATTTTATTTTTAATTGACATAGTTTTGTGCATATTTATGGGGTACAGTGTGATATGGAATTCATCCATACATTGTGTAACGATCAAATCAGAGTCATTAGCATATACATCATCTCCAACATTTATAATTTCTTTGTGGTAAGAATACTAAAAATTCTCTGTTCCAGCTATTTTAAAGTATATGCAGACTCCCCACTATGCAACAGAACACCAAAATTTACTCCTATCAATCAATTCATCAAACTATTTTTTTATCTCAATATCTTTCTCCCTTCTGAAACCCGAATGGCAAATATTTTTGAACTTTTGATTTGTCACATAATCCCTGCTTGTTGGGGTCTGACCTTTACTTTATCAGCTGCCCTGGATCTTGTTGCTGTTCGAATAAGCTCCTTCGGGAGGGGCTGCTAGATTGTACATTGTTAAGCTTGAAAAACAGGGTGTGGACACGGGCTTCAGAGGTTTCGAATTGGTATCACCTGCCAATTATTCTAGATCCTTCAAAAGGCGCACGTAGAGGCTTATTGGTCAAACGTGTGCCTCCGAAATCCAGGTGTGGCAATGAACGAGCTAATGTAGAGAGGCCTCGAGGGGGCGGGGTGAAGGCCCTTAAAGAAGAGGCTCCAGCCAGCAGTCGGGGGCTCTCGCACTTTTCTGCTGCTCGTGGTGTTCCTGCTCCTTTGGAAGATGAGCTCTTGCCAGCGGCCGAACCTGCCTATACCTCGATCCTGAACTTCCCAGCTTCCAGAACTGTGAGAAATTGCTGTCCATGTTTGTTCTGGAGTGCAGTCTTGCAGCGTTGCCTTGACTTGTTTGAGATCACCCAATGTTAGGCATTTTGTCGTAGCAGCACAAATGGACGAATAGACTAAGACATTTACGTTGCCTTGAAAGAGAGATGGAAAGCATGGATATGTAAAAAGAGAAGTAAAGCTTGGATAAAGAAAGACCATTTCGGGGCTCCGGCCTGTGGTTTTTCTCATCCCCAGCCCGTCCCTCAGCTCAGAACCCGGCTGGACCAAAACAAGTGGTGCTCGAACAGGGACCTGAGTACGACGGACCCCCTGAGGTACCCCCTGGAAAATGCTCTGGCCAGAGGTAAGTAGAGAGGGGGAATTAGGATTATTTTAAGATTTAGGATTACTTTAAGAAGTAGGATTATTTTAAGATATATGGGATCTGAAGGCTCAAAAGGTAATGTACCTACGCAAAATATTGTAAGCTCAATGCATAGGCATTAAATTAGAAACTGCTGGGTCTTTTATTGTTCTTTCTCCTATCCATTATGTTCTTATGGAAATAAGTGAGGGATGCTTTGCATTCTCTAAATGCTTTGCTAAGAAGGGCAACTCAGGACTGTGCAGAATCACTTAATGATTTCATTTCTTTTGAATATTTGTATACATCCAGTGTTAGGAGTGCTAGATTTTATGGTAACTTTATCTTAAATTTTTTTGAGAAAGCCTCATACTGTTTTCCATCTTGGCTCTGCTAATTTACATTCCTGCCAACATTTTATAGGTGCTTCCCTTTCTCCAGACCTTTGCCAGCAGTTGTTCTTTTTTCCTTTTCCTTTTTTTTAAAAAAATATATTATCCACTCTAAATAGGTAAGCTATCTCATTTGATTTAAATTTCCCTAACAGTTAGTGATGCTCAGAACTTCTTCATATACCTATTGGTCATTGTCTACCTTCTTTTGAGAAATGCCTATTCAGGTCTTTTGCTCATTTTACAACCAGGTTATTTGTTTTTGCTATTGAGTTGCTAGACTTAAAGTCAAGGAATGTATCTTACTTTTGATGTTATTCCACCCAAGTTAGTGATTCATTTAGTAAAGTTTTTATTAATTGATGTTTAATTGTTTATTCTAAAATTCTAAATTATTTTCCTTTCATTTCCTTAAGAAATAATGAAATATTTCAGTAGCATAAATAAATATATCTGCATCATATCATGTTTACAAAACTTTCATTTGTGTAATTTCATTTAATGCTGTAAAATTGCTGAGATTTAGGAATGAATGCTATCCTGAATTTCAGGTGAGGGGACTAATAGAAAAAGGTAGAAAAATCATGCAGCTGGTAAATGAGAGGCTGGTTTGAATTTGAAGCCCATCTATTGGGAGACAATTCTCCACACGGTATCTTAGAACACTAATCTCTTGTTCCATAATATCTTTTCAAGGGTGTTTAAAAAGCATCCAGCCTTGGAAGATAATGTCTCCCTCTGGATCTCAAGGAAGATTTTCTTTTTGTCCAGCATAATAGAAATAATCTTTTTCTCTGAGCCAAAAGATATATCTGGTTGTACCCCATTATAGAACATTTGGGATCCATAAGCCCAAAATTCCTCAGCTGTGACACAAACCAAGGGAGGCACATCAGCCACATGGGCTCCTTTGTGTCTCTCCTGTGGGATTTTGGGACAAAGAGAATGTGGCTCACATGTGTTGTTCATGCTGTCTACTGTGCAATGAATAACAGTGTTCTTTGACTCAACAGTCTGATGTTTCTTGCCAACATCTATGCAATATGGTAGGCTAACTTGTGAGTATGAAACCAGGGTAAAAATCTCAGACTCTTCAGTTCTTAGTAGGAAAACCTATGTTTCTCTGCCTAGTTTATTTATGTCCATTTTTTTGAGAGAGGGAAAGAGAATTTTTATTGAGTTTTTCATCTAGTTTTCGTTGCTCTGACATTTCGTTGTGTATGAGGTGCTAGTAGGTTTGAACTCACATCCTCATGCTTGCCAGGTAAGCACTGTAACCACTGAGCCACTGCTCTAGCCCTATTTATGTCCATTTTAGTAGCCACTCTAGGTAGGTTATAACATAAACAAGTAACCTTTTATAATGCTGATAGGCTTTTAATACTCCCCTAAGTGTGGTCCTTCTGGAGAACCACTGTCCTCTGAAATTTGGAAAGATCCTATGGTGGTAGTAGTGGGAACAGATTCCTTGGGGGAGGGGAGCAGAATAGAAATCCCAGGAGAACAACTAGAGAGCTGCTTCAGTCTTTTCAGTGTTAACTAGCAAGAGTTTGAAAAAAGAGGAAGAAGAAAGGAAAGAAGGACAATTTAGAGGTAAGTGATGAAAGCACCAGTGTTGGTGACTGAATTTGTGGTGGTGGGAGAGGAACAAGTCAAGAATGAGTCCCAGCCTAGATGATTGGTGGTGGCTATAGAGTCAGATCCCCAAAGCTACTTTAGTCTACCTAGTTGAAAATAGTTGGTTTAATTTTAAGCATTTCAAGTTTGAGTTTGTCCACAAGAAATTATGAGTAGTGGTAAATTTAGTCAGGAGTTCCGGACAGAATTTTGGTTTAGAGATATATATTGGAGAGTCATTGGTGTGCAGGGATCAGTTGAAAGCTTCTAAATGGATGAGATTTCCTAGGAAGTGTTTAATAAAACCAAGAAGAGAGCTCTGGAGAGAAGTAACACGGATGAAAGAACCTCACCTTTTAAAAATGTCTGCAGGAAGAGTTGCCTTTCTCTCTGCTGTTCTCTTCCCAAGTCTTTGTCCAGCTTGCAGCGACCTGGCCTCGCAATCCATGGAGTTCACTCTTGTGGCAATGATGTGTTTCCTAGAGAAGCTGATATTAATAGGAAGAGAGAATCATGGAGGATGGTAGGGAGAAGTCCAGTTTCCATATTGCTCCCTTTTAGCCCTTGAATATTCTTGTGCACTTAGGCTGTATCTCTGAGTGGTGGTCGTGGACAGGAACACTGAGGGTGAAAGAATTTTCCCCTATGGTCTTTGCTTTCTATGGAGATGTTTAGATATTTAAAGTTTTAAACCTAAGCACTTTCAATGTGTGATGCCTTGTGGAGAATACTTGCATGAATTGTCTCATTCAGTCCACGTAGTAATGCCAGACGAAGGACTCTTGTTATCCCTGTTTTATAAAGAGGTGATTTGGCTAAGTTCTCAAAGCTTGTAAAAAGCAGAGATGTATCTTGAATGGATACCCTGCCTTTGGAGCTGTTTTACACCCTACAATTGCACCTCAGTCATACTCATTGAAAAATTAGATTTATTCTGCTTAACAGAATGATGATTAGAGAATTATATTGGTTCAAATTATATCCGGAAATCCTGGGTAGAACTGGGTTTTTTCAAGTTTAGAATTATGTCATTAAAATTACACTCTAATATCCTCAATGTTTCTTGAATAGGACGCAGATTTACCATAACGGTTTCCTACGATTCTTCGATTTTTATTTGATGAAAAGCTTCAAGCTTTTAAGTATTAGATAAAGAACTAGCATTCGAGAAAATTTGAAGAACTCATGAACTCCAATATTTATTCCTTTGAATTAAAAAAAAAAAGCTCAACTCTTAAAGCAAATGTGAGCAAGAGAGTGTCTTTTTCTGGAATTTAAATTCAGGCTGAAATGTTCTAGGACATTTATCTTCCAAAAATTTCACTTGGGCTCTTTGCCGCGAAATAAATGGGTTTCTTGAGGGTGGGGTGGGAACAGCCTGTGCAGCAGCCCTGGTTGTACAACTTGGTTGTATTTTAAGAATATCAATATAAGACTAATTAGATGCTAAATGCTTTGTGGGTATTGAACAACACAATCTTCTAATTTTCTGATTAATGACAAAGCCTCATGAAAACATTAATTATATTGGAAGAATTCAGACAATGCCTTTCTGAGTAAATCTTTTTTAAGAATAATTTTATTTGTAACAAATGGCAGAGTAAAACAGAAAATATATCTGTGAATTTTTTTTTTTTTTTAATAACATGATAATGCAGCCAGCAGACATTGTATGGTAATAGGATTAGGTTTCTGTTCTGAAGGTTATAGATGTTTTTAACATGATGACAATATCAAAGGAATAGTAATGTTTTACAGCTACATTGTATTTCTTTTTGGACTGTCTTTGGAACTCAATGTTGGAAAAAGTGGAAATATTAAATATCCTTATTTTAAAAATAAGAGGTAATTTTAGCATAAATATTTCATTTGTTCTTTGTGTAGTTAATTCACTTTCTTGGTCTGAATTAGAATTCTTAGTCATGGACTGGAATAGGAATTGGTGATACCTTGTCTTATCAGTAAGTTAAGTATCACTATAGGTTACAATCTAAAATTATAAATAGCAACAAAGCTTTCTAGTTGGGGCTAAGATAAAGGCTCTCAGTTAAAGATAAGATTCAGAGTCATAATATACATGAGTGTAATTTCATTTGAAGAGCCACTTTGTTGAAGATGATAGGGCAGTTTCATTTCAAATGACTGGGAATACAGAGAAGTGAAAATCTGGTATAAAGGTGCTTATTAGAGATATACATAACTTTAGAAAAGAAAAATGTGAAGTTTGAAGAAATAATCAGAATAATGTGTAGGCATTTCAAATATTTTTCTTTGTGAATTTTATTATATATGCATATATATGTGTAGTTTTTCCATTATCTTATAGTATTTAAGCCAGAAAACGACCTAGGAGTATATAACATTCAAAATCCTTGCTTTATAAATCAGGTTTCAGGGAAGGCCCAGAAAAGTAGCCAGACCTACTGAAGTGCATAGAAATAGCAGCATCCAAATTTTCCAATGGGATGTTTCCACTACATGTGTTCTTTGCCAGCTTTTCATAGAATAGAGTTCTGGAAGGGAGTTTGAAAGCACACTTTATCCATCTTGCTTCTTACACTGACTTTAGAAGTTGCGTTTGCATTGATCCAATTAAGTAAAAAAAAAACCACAGAAGGGAATGATAACATTTCATTCAATAATTTATTCTAGAGTTTAAAGCCCTGCTTATCAATATATTTGTTCATTTAGGCAATGTTTATAGAGCATCTACTCTGTGGCCATCTGAATGTCTCAAAGGAATCTCAAACTCATTCTGTACTCCCTGAAAATTGTTCTCCCTTTATCAGTAAATGATATTTAAATTAATCCAAAGACTAAGAGTTTTTAAAGAAAGTGGTGACATTCTAGTATTGGCTATCATTGATACTTATCATCCACTAGGACATGTAGATTAAAAACTCGGGCACAATGGTAGATATCTACAGGTAGCAGAAATTCAATAATTGTTAAAGAGATGAATAGATGAACTTTATAACTGAGGCCACTTCCATTTGTTTTGCTCTCCAGGCAAATGAAACTCAGTGGTGGGAAAATTAAAATGAGCTTTTATATATACTTCAGATTTAGAATGTCTTAAAGGGAAATGGATGAGGAGACCCTTCAAGCTATTTTCTTTTTAAATTTGTTATTTTTTACAGTTTTTTGAAAGCTTCCTTTTTCCAGGTATATAGTAAGAAGATGATATTACAACTTATTAAATTCTGTACATCAGAGCACGTCGTGAGTTAGGAATCTTCATATATATATAATATATATATATAAATATAAATGTATATAAAATTTAATTTGTTCCCCATAGTTACCAAAGGCCCAATCAGTATCAGTATTCTCATTACATGGCTAGATAGTTGAAAGTTAGAGTTAGAATTCCAGCTGAAGACCACAGAGCTTATTGGGTCCTGTTTAGAATTTGAACCCTGGTTGTTTGAAGTTAAAGGCAAAATCTTGTTGTAGTCTTCAGTTATTTGCTTTGATAATTTCAATTTACTGAGGTCACTTGGCATTTCTTTGTTTTGGCACCAGAGATTGAACCCAGGGGCACTTAACTACTGATCCACATCCCCAACCCTTTTATTTTTTAATTTGAGACAGGGTTTTGCTAAGTGGGTTAGGGCTTCACTGAGTTGCTAAGGCTGGCTTTGAACTTGTGATACTCCTTCCTCAGCCTCCTGAGCTACTGAGATTAGATTACAGCGTTTGCCACCACTCAGCAACTTGGCATTTTAATTCTGTTTTCATACTTGATGTTTACACTGGGCATCATACCCACAATAAAGACTCAGAATTAAGTCCCTACATACCTGGAAAAAGTTTTTCACGTAATTGGCTAGTGTTACTGAGCATCTTGTTTGACTCATCATGATTACTGTGTAAGTTTTTACATAGTAAGTTTTTAACTACTCTGGATCACAGATCATTGCTTGTGTCATTTCAGTTCTCCTACTGAACTATTGCAGTTACATAATTTTTGAAATTCTTTTTGGCATGTTGTTGACTATATCATTCAAGAACTAGCAAGAGAGACTTATCTAAATGGAGTTCTTGGGGCCCTCTTTTAGACACATATCCAACTTCAATTGATATGTATTAGGACATCTAGTGTATTGTAATGTAATTTAAAGACTAAAGCAAGGAAATAAGTAATTTCATGATTCTTGAGGGAAAGGACTACATTATGCCTATTTATTGGCTCACTGTGGTCGCTTAGTAAATGAGGATGAAAGAAGAAAGAAAGGAAGGGAGGGAAATAGAGGAGGAAGGAGGAAATCATCATTCGTTTTTTGTTGCCTAAGCCTATAATTTTGTCAAAGAATATTAAATTTGTCTGAAATGTTTTTTTGAAGAATGTTTTTCACTACATGATTTGTACCATTTTGCTTTTTTAACAATGAGGTTCTGTGATAAGTTATTCAATAGGTTCTAGTTACATTTAAAAGAAATATGTATGCTGGGGATGTAGTTTAGTGGTGGAACTCTTGTCTAGCATGTCCAAGGCTCTGGGTTTGACCCCAGCACCACACACTCACACACACATACATACACACACACACGCACACACACACACACACTCTCACACACTCACACATATGAGTGACAATTCAGTTACACTCTGAACATCTTCCTAATCCTCCATGGATTTTAAAAAATGACAGATGTGTTCCTATTGCCAATTTCTTAGCATTGTAGATTTATGTATTGTTATGTGAACTCCATATTATCCATGTGCAGTGCATCCAAAGCGAGAGAAAATAAGAGGTCTTTAAAGTATGCTGTACAATCTTCATCTGTTGAGGAGGGGTACCTTTTCTGAATTAAAAAAAAGGGGTACCTTTTTTTAAGAGGGAAAGAGAGAAAGAATCAATTTTATTTAGTTTTTCGTAGTTCTGACACCTCATTGTGTACCTGGTGCTGGGGTTTGAACCCACATCCTTGTGTATGCCAGGCAAGCTCTGTAACTGCTGAGCCACTGCTCCAGCCCCCTGAATAATTTTTTCTTAATCCATTTGGGCTGCTATAGTGAAATACCACAAACTGGGTAACATCAGTAACAGAAATTTATTGCTCACTGTTCTGAAGTGAGGGCCCGTTCCTCAGTGTTTTCTCAGCACCTCAAATGCAGATAGTATATACTCATATAGTAGAAAAGGCAAGTAAACTGCCTACGGCCGCTCTTACAACCCATTCATGAAGGCTCTGCCCTCATGATTTATTGCATCCCAAAGGTCCTATATCCTAAAATCATTATCTAGGGGGTCAGGATTCCAAAATTTGAGTTTTGGGGGATATATACAGATGGTGGCAATTGTCAAAGGGAACGTCACATAGCAGAAGTTTCTTGTTATTGCTCCAATTTTGTTCTAGTCACAGCTGTCGTTTTCCTTTAATACTGTCAAAGTACAGGCCTGTGTTTCGAAATCTGGAATTGTTCTGTAATGTAAAATTTTAGAACAGCAGAGATCAAAAATGGTGCATGGAGGATAAGCTTACTTATGTTCTTCCTTTTCAAATATGATAGATCTTCTGCACAAGTTGCCTATTGATAGAAAGGTAATGATTAATAGTAAAAGAATAACAACGATTATACTAAAATAATAATAATGGCAATGATAAAAATATCATTAGCAAGACCCTGTGACACATTAAATGTGGTGAGTTATAACAGGTGAATAATGGAAAGATGCTAGAGAGCAGACCATTCATTGCTTCTAAAATATGGGTCAACCAAGAAAAGTCACAGTGTACAGCTAAGAGTAAATGTAGTTTTAAAATTTGTGGTTACAAAATGTTCTGATTGGAGACATGGTGAGAGGTGAAGTGAACTGCTTTCTGATGAAACTCATTTTATAGTTGGGTTTTATGGACCTAAGCGGTTCTTCCTTAGTAAATCCTATAGAAAAGCAATAAACATATACGTAATTCTGGTAGAGAAGATTGGCAAACATGAAAATAGAAGAATATAAAGGCAGAGTGATCTTTCTTAGGATCCTGGATGCTTGATGTACAAGTTGGAAGAGTTTCAAAACTGAGTTTCTTTCAGATCTTGGCAGCATTTCAGAAGGAGGTGCATCTCAACACTAGCTGTATGGCTGGGAGCTTTCTTTCCTCAGAGATTGTCTAAAGCACTCACCCAATGTGATGCTAATGATTTAATATCAGATTTGCCTGACATAAAAATATTTTTACTTATTAGCATTATAGTGATAAAACTGGACTCTAGTTTCCTTTGTTCTGCATTTCTGAAAAGGATATCAATTATGTTAGCCCTCAAGGGTACTATTAAGTCTTGCCCTAGGGTTCTTAGGACTGCAGTTTTCTCTTCTGGTTTCCATAAATCACTGACACAACAAGATAAATAAAAGGACAGTTACAATAATTTTTTTATTGGTGCAATATAGTCTTACACAATGAAGGGTTTCATTGTTACACATTCATGCATTCTCCTCAATTACAGATATCAATGTATATATACATATATAATAAATTTTTAAAAAGTTTCTAGTTTTAAATGTCTGAATATTATTTAGCTTCTCAGGGGAGTGAAATATACCACAGATTATTTAGAGCCTCTCTTTTCCCTCCCTGTCATCCCCTGCTCTCTTCTCCTCCCCACTCCCCTCCTTTGTAACTAGAATTCCCCCAGATCATGTGTTATTTTGACTTTGGAGTGAATATTATATAAATTTGACAATTTTTCACACTATGTTTATAGTTTACTCTAGCTTCCACATATGAGAGAGAACATTTGACTTTTGAGTCTCTGAGTTTGGCTTATTTCATTTACCAAATTTTTTACATTTCCATCCATTTACCTGCAAAGGCCATGATTTTTTTCTTTTTGAAGGCTGAATAGAACTCCATTTTATATATATATATATATATATATATATATATATATATACACACACACACACACACATATATATATAAATATATATAAAATGAAGTACTATATATATATATATATACACACATACATACACATACCACAGTTTTTGGATCCATTCATTCAGTGAAGGGCATCTGGGTTGTTTCCATAGTTTAACTATTGTGAATTGTGCTTCTGTAAACATCGATGTAGCTATGTCACTGCAATATCTTCTGGGAAATACCCAGGAGTGGAATAGCTGGGTCATACAGTGGTTCTATCCCTAGTATTTTGAGGAGTCTCCATAACTGCTTTCCAGAGTGGCTGCACTAGTTTGCAGTCCCACCAACAGTATATGTGCTTCTTTCTCTCCACAACCTCTCCAGCAAGTGTTGTTATTTTGTATTCTTGATATTTGCCATTCTGACTGGAGTGAGGTGGAATCTTAGTGTAGTTTTGATTTGCATTTCTCTGGTTGCTAGAGATATTGAACATTTTTTTTCATATATTTATTTGCCTTCTGTATTTCTTCTGATGAGAAGTTTCTGTTTAGTTCTTTAGCCCATTTATTGATTGGGTGGAATATATTTTTGGTATTAAGTTTTTTGAGTTCTTTGTATATTCTGGATATTAGCCCTCTGTTAGAAGAATAAGTGGCCATGATTTTCTCCCTGTCTGTAGCATTCTTGATTAATTTCTTAGCTATGCAGAAGCTTTTTTTTTTAATGGCATCCCACTCATAGTTTCTCCGTTTTAATTTTTACACTATGGGAGTCTTATTAAGAAAGTTAGTGCCTATACTTATATGGTGGAGTGTTGATCCCATTTTTTCATCTAACAGTTGTGTGGTACTTGGTTTCCTAGGTTCTGGATCCATTTCTATTTAATTTTTGTGCATGGGAGATGTAAGGATCTAATTTCATTTTTATGCATATAGATGTCCATTTCATACAGCACCATTTGTTGAACTGGTTGTCTTTCCTCCAGATTGTTTTTGCCCCCTTTGTTGGGTTTGTGGATTTGTTTCTGTGTCTCCTGTTCTGTACCATTATCTTTCATATCTGTTTTGATATGGATACCATGCTATTTTTGTTACTACAGTTATCAAAATCTCTGGGCCAGTATGAAAGCATTCCTAAGAGGAAAATTTATAGCACTGAGTGCCTTCATCAAAAATATGGCAAGATTCCAAATAAGTAAGCTTATGCTCCACCTCAAATCCTTACAAAAACAATTCAACCCCCAAACTAGTAGAAGACAGGAAATAATCAAAATCAGAGCTGAAATCGATGAAATTGAGAATAAAAAACAATACAAGGAATCAATGAAACAAAGAGTTGGTTTTTTGAAAAAATAAATAAGATCAATAAATCATTTCCAATCTCACAAAAAAGAAAAGCAAATCAATAAAATCAGAAGATGGAGACATCACCACTGATCCTTCTGAAATTCAGAGGATTATTAGAACCTATTTTGAAAAATCCTCCACCAAGCTGGATAATCTGGAAGACATGGACAAACTCCTAGCTACATATGACTCCCAAACTGACTCAGGGTGATATGGAAACCATAAACAGTCAAATATTGGGTAAAGGAATTGAAACAGCAATTAAAAGTCTTCTAGAAAAGCCCAGGACCTGATGACAGCTGAGTTCTCAGCTGAGTTCTGTCCAATCTTTACAGAAGAACTAACACCTCTCTTTATTAAGTTATTCCATGAAACTGAAAGAGATGGAACCCTCCCAAACACCTTTCATGAGGCAACCATAACTTTGATACCAAAACCTAACAAAGACACATCAAGAAAAGAAAATAACCATTATCATTGATGAACATGGATGCAAAAATCCTTCATAAAATTCTAGCAAACTGCGTAAAAAAACCCCATCAAAACGATAATATACCATGACCAAGTGGGCTTCCAGGGATGCAGTTATGATACTTTTAAAGAACATGGAAAGCCATATAATATGTGAATGATTTTAGAATCTTAATTTACTTTTTAGATATATGCTTATATGCTAAGATTTTTGTTATACACCTCATACTCATTTCTAGTGTGCAGGCACTGAGTTCGAAATAGAGTATGTTAAACAAAAGCATTTATTAAAAAAAAGTCTCTTTCTGGTATGGTGGCGCAGGCCTGTAATGCCAGTAGCTCAGGAGACTGAGGCAGGAAGATCACAAGTTCAAGGTCAGTCTCATCAATTTAGTGAGGCCCTTAGCATCACAGTGAGACACTGTCACTGTATCAATATAAAAAATGATCAAAAAAAGAGGTTGGGGATGTGGCTCAGCAGTAAAGCACCCCTGGTTCAATTCCCAGTACCAATAAATACATAAATGAATAAACAAATCAATCTTCTGTTTAGCAGGGCATGGTGGCATATACCTATAATTCCAGTTACTTGGGAAGGTGAGGCAGGAGGATTGCAAGCTCAAGGTCAGCCTGGGCAACATAGCAAGACCTTGTCTCAAAATAATAAAAATTTCTAAAGGCAAAGGGGCTGGGGATGTAGTTGAGTGGTAGCATGCTTGCATAGCATGTGTGAGACCCTGGGTTCCCCAGTACTGAAAAAAAAAAAAATCTGTTATCTACATAAAAACACCTATCATGCTGCTTTTCTCAGACTAATGTATCACCTTTCATAAGTGGCTTCTCTCATTATAATAGTCAATATGCCTTTACAAAATTCTTACTAATGCTTATTCAAGGCACAGAGGTTCCTGCAAAGCCAGGTATCACAAGTACTCACTCGTAAATGTAGAAATGCTCGTGTGCCAGGGGTCTGTGTGGATACATTTGAAATGCCTCAGTGTATTGAAGACAGTATTGGATTTGGAACCAGACAACTAGGACTGAAGTTCTAACTGTATTAATTAGTGGCTATGTGACATTGGTCCAAGCACATATGTTTCCCAAAACTAGCTAAGCTAGTTTGTCATTTGTACCTCTGGTATTCCTCTACCCACATGTTATTTTGTGGAAGGTTCAAGTTATCTATGATTTCTTCTATATTTCAGTCTTTCTCTAAAAGATGATTGTTTAAAAATATTTAATCATAATAATATAATCAAAATTAAAAATTAACATTAATTCCTAAACATCATCAAATAACCAGTGTTCAAATTACTCCAGTTTTTTTCATTTTCGTTGTAACTCCAGAACCTTCCACACTAAGGGTGCACATGGTAATAGGCCTACCTGATGATACCCTGACTTCGGTGAGGGCATCCTTGTGCGGATCTGATGGAGGTGAAGAGTCATAGGCCTAAGATCCCCACAGCCAAATCACGTTGCAACCAGGGCATTCTAAGTCAACTCAGTAGAATGAAGCATGTGTGTGATTCTAAATTCACTGTGAACAGATGGCTCTAATGCAGGGGATGTCTACATGTTTAGCCTTCCTCTTATTACTATTTCAAGCACTAATAATTGGTCCTTTCCAGAATGGTTCTTAAGGATGCAGGGTTACCATGTTTTCTTTCTTTGGCGCACTCCATCTTTACAGTGAACCTTGGTGCTTTAGGTCTTTCAACAAATCCAGCCAGACATAAAAAGAAACAGTGGGAAGCAGACTCAGTAGCCAATTATTTGCATTATGATGATAGAGAAAACATCTACTAGTAGTGATTTTTTTCCTAAATCACTTAGCATTTACCAACTGTTCAGCTCAAAGGTCATTTCCAAGTAGAAAATTTGTGATGCCAACTGGGCAATAGTTTATTCTGTTCCCAAAAGCTTGTGGCAGAACTTGCTTGATTGACTGTCACTGTCAAATGAATTTGTAGGCACAAAATGCTGACAGGATGATGAAAATGGTTCTCATTTGGTTGACTCCACTCCAGAAGCTCCACCCGGCTTGGGACTGCCACCTGCCCCATCAGGAGGCTGCGTAGGCCGGGATATAGCCACAATCACCTCAGGGTAAACTATTTTTAAAAATAAGTATAAGTATTCTATAACAATAAAAATATAGTGTGACAAATTCACAAACCAGTAGCATAGAAATTTATTATAATTATCAAGTTTTACATATTGTACATAATAGTATGTGCTATACTTTTATATGACTGACAGTGCTGTACTTAAAGCGAGAGGGACAGTGAGAGAGAGAGAGAGACAGAGACAGACTAAATTTTTGTTTAGTTTTTCACCTGGCTTTCGTTGCTCTGACACTTAGTTGTGTACGTGGGGCTGGGGTTTGAACTCGCATACTCACACATGCCGGGCAAGCACTGTAACTGCTGAGCCACTGCTCCAGCGCCTGTAGTGTTTTTTTTTTAAACAACAATATCACCACAAACATGGACTATGATACTGTGATGGGTATGATGTCATTAGAAGATGGGAATTTTTCAGTTCCATTATAATTTTTATTAGTGCATATTAGAGTAATGGGTTTTTATTGTCTTATTTATACATGCATACAACATACTTTAATCATTTCCCCCATAATCTCACATTGACCTTCTCTCTCTTCTCCCCAGCTCTCCTTCCTCTTCTATAGTAGTATGTCTTCTACTTTCACGTTCTTTCTCTCTCTTCTTTTATTCTAGATTAAACATATGAAAGAAGACATGTGAGCCATGTCTTTCTGAGTCTAGCTTATTTTACTTAACATAATGATCTTTGTTTTCCTGAAAATAATGTGATTTTGTTCTTTATGGCTGAATAATATTCAATTGTGTATATATACCATATTTTCTTTAACTGTGCATTAGTTGACAAGCACCTGGGCTGATTCCATAACTAGGCTACTGTAAACTGTGCGGTGACAAACAGGGGCATGCAGGTATCTTGTGGTATGCTGACTTTAATTCCTTCAGGTATATATTGAAGAATAGTATTCAGTTTCTTTACAATTTTATGGAAACACTATTATAATATGGTCCATCATTGACCTCAACATTGCTGTGTGGCACATGAATCTGTGTGTGTGTGTGTGTATGTGTGTTTGTTCAAAGAAGTAATCAAAAGAAGTTCACAGTTCATTGGTTCATACATATCCTAGTTTTTAATCCATATTCATCTTCTCTGTTTAGTAGAATTTACCACAGTCTGAATTTTTACTGATTGAAAACTTGCTGTTTTTAAGCCTGCTTATTTATTCCTTTTTGGTTATTGGTAATTCAATGTAGAAAAGTAATTATATTCATTTTTTTAGGCAACATGTTATTTCATAGGTGATTTTATACAGTTACACAATATCCAGTTGTCTGTCTGTCTTGAAATTAGTGGCCACTAATGTTCAGTGTATAAGTCTGTTAATTCTTGAGGGGTTACAAAGTAGTGATATGAAAATTCTATGATTCCTTTTTTATTTATTGGCTATATAGTAATTCTATGCAGAGAGAATTTTCCTTAGTTTAATTGCTGAACTAGAGGTGCATTATAAGAAAGGAAGGATAAAAGTGTGATTTTTAAAAAATTCAAAAGTTTTCAAATATTAGTTGTATATTTAGTATCTTTCATAAGTTGCTGAGTGTTTTTCAAAAGTAGGATTATGAACTCATGGATTTAAACATATTCATTTTAGTCCATTGAAGATGTTAATGATACTGATAATCAAAGTGGCCTATCTTTGGTCAGTGAAAGTCTTTTCATGTTGTGTCATGCATCCTAGTGTATCTTATACTGTTCCTGCCCCTTATATATAATACACTATTTTCCTGACTTGGTTCTTATTAATAGGAAATGGCATTTAGAGCTACCATCTGGGAACTAAGGATGATCATTGCTTTTAGGTTGAATGTTGTTTCAAAATCTTTCTGGTGTATAGTAGTAGAACATATAAATGTTTAAAGATAAATTTTATTATAAATTCATAATAACTCCTTCAGTTTAAATTTAGGACTAAAGAGTTTGTTGTACACACCACAGTCTGTTTGAAAATCCTAACCCTACTACCAACAAATGATTACTGAAAGCACCTAACCATAATTAATAGCTTCTTACTGGCTATAGTGCTAGGTGATATATAGATTTCATATTGCTTTTAGTTTTTAGAGTTTTCTTTTTTAATTTAATTTTTATTATGTAAAACATTTATATTAAAAAACAAGGCATATTCACAGTTTAGCCTCTATCCCTGTCCCTTTCATTCCATTCCTCTTCCTATAAGTAGCTTTAAAAATTGTGACTTTTCTTTTTTAAAAACATATGATTTAGTATCTATGCATATTTATATTAGCATTCCTTAGATAAATGATAGCATATTTCACATATTTTTTCCTCTATTGACTTTTTCTTCATTTAGTGTTTCTGGAGATAATTTCATTCAGATATAATTTCTAAGTTATTTTTTCAGCTGCATAGTACTTCATTTTATGAATGTAACATAGTGCACTTAGTCCCCACTGAAGGACAGTTGGGTTTATCAAAGAAAAATATTGGTTGAAATGATTCAAATAGGAATTAAATGTTTAATTTGGCTGGTGTGCATTGTAAAGTACATGAAGACCAGGTGGTTCCCCCAGCTATATCAGGATTGGAATTTTATGGTGCAGCAAGAAGACAGGGGCTTGTGTCCTTGTGGTACGGCCCATCTGGCTTGGTTTCTAGCAGCATGGAAGTTGTGTTTGGAACTACTGGAGATGGTGTTGATGGTTTGCCTCTTGTTTGAGATCATTGGTATATCTTTTCCTCATAATTGCCTGAGTAGTTCTTCGAGCAACTATTTTGCCATCCTTATACATAGTCAAGTTTCAGGGAAGATAGAGGTAACAAATAAAGGGAAAGGATATGAGAAAAAAGGGAAAAAGGGCAAAAGGTGAAGCGAGCAGATTTGTTTTAATCCATTTATAAGTCACATTCCTTTATTACTAAAAAGTACTGTAAACATCAGCACTTGTATTTTTTGCCCATGTTTTATGATGGGGTCCTAGAAGTGGTATACATGTAATGTTGCCAGATTTCTCTCCTTAGGACTTACCAAATTGCTGAAAAAGTTAAGTGGACAAATTTTTGGATTTATGCCAGTTCTGTGGGTAAAAAACAGTATGTCAATGTAATTTTAATTTATATTAGAGATGTCATGAAAGAATGAGAGGGGTTAGAGCAGAGGATCTGAGGTTATGGTGCTCGCCTGGCACATGCGAGGACTTGGGTTTGAACCCATCACCATGTACATAACAAAGTGTTGAAGCAACAAAAGCCACATGAAAAACTAAATAAATTGTTTCTACCTTTCTCTCTCACTGTCTCTCTCTCTTAAAATGAGTGAGAGATGCCTGTGAGAAAAAATAAGAAAAACCAAAAAACCCTCTTGTTGTGTTTCTTTGCAGAGGGATCTAGTTAGTATATTTCCCAAGGGAGCATTCCTGATCCCAGTCCCTCTGTATAGCCTGAGAAGTTTGAATATGGGACATTTTTGCTAATGATTGAGAGGCGGGGAGTAGAGAAAGAAATGATATTAAACATAAGCAACCACCAGTTAAAAAACAAACAAACACTTCGTCCAGCTGACAAAATGTCCCTGAGTGGGGCCCCAGTCAGGGAGTTTCTTAGATGGTGAGAAATAAAGGCAGAGCCCACAAGAGGTCCTTAGAGTAGTGATGGTGAAAAATGAAACTAATGTATCAGTGGGAAAAGAAAGGAAGGAAAAGCAACAAACAAACAAACAAAAAACCCCCCAAAACCAAACCAAGAAACAACAACATCAAAGAGAAAACAAAAACAAGAGAATCTGTAGTGCCTTCCTTACGTGGGGTAAAGAGACTCAGAAATGTCTCAGCAGTTTCAAGACTGGGAGAATTATGACACCATTAAATTTTGAAAGTGAGGATTCTGGGTGACCTTTAAGGAAATAAGAAGATACTGATTCTGGACATGGTAACTTTGAAATCATATTTCAACATGAAGGTAGTAACATCCAGTAGAAACCGGAAATTCATTGCTAGGTTTCAAGAAGGATTGGGCTGAATAAACATTTTGAAGTTACCTGTATGCTGACATTACTCGGGAATGTATATAATCTCTGAGGGACAGAGTGTAGAATTGAGGGTTTAGCTCTGGAAAATTCCAGGCTCTGGGCACTTGAGGATGAAGGAGGAAGTGAACAAGGAAGGTGTACTCAGAGAGGCAGAGGTGTACTCAGCTGTGGAGACAATGGTTTTAAATGTAGAAGAGAGGTTAAATGGAAGTGACTGAGAAAAAGAACATCAGATTGTGAAATTACAAGTTAGTAAAACTAGGAAGACTTGCTACCTGAGGAATTCTAACCCTACTCTACTAAGATACTTTACATGACAAGACATTGGGGACATAATATTGGATTACTGAAGGGACCTGCATTCTAGTTTCAATTCTATCACTCCTGTAGCTTTGTAAACCTTGGGCAATGATTCAATGTCTCTGAGCCTAATAAGTAGGGGGAGCTGTTCCAGAAGAAGCAGGTACAAGACTACCTCCACGACCACCGCTGCTGCCACTAAGTGCTAGCTACTGTCTGTTGAGCCCTTTGTGCCAGGTCTACTTACTACTTTATATCTATTCTTTTTTTTTTTTTTTTTTTTTTATAAAAGAGATGGACAGTGAGAGAGAGAAAGAAAGAATCAATTTTATTAGTTCTTCGTATGACCTTCATTGCTCAGACACTTTGTTGTGTATGTGGGGCTGGGGTTTGAACCCAGGTCTTCACTCATGTCGGGCAAGCATCAAAACCCCTGAGCCACTGCTCCAGCCCCTATATTTATTCTTCTACTATGTCATTGTTCATATTTTTTCTACCTAAAATTTCATGATTTATTCTGGAATGCATCAGAAGTACTAATAATTGGAAACTACTTTGAATTAATCAAGATTATGTCTGAAAAAGTTTCCACTTTAATTATCCTGCATGGATTTAAAAAAATAAGAATCAAATATTGAGTGAACTGTGTATGTGTTAATGTTGGGGACTGAGCCCTGGTTAGATTTAAAACAAAAATGTCTGTGGAAGGTAGCACTTGTGTTTTAGGCCTGTTTCTTCTACTAGAGACATTTGTTCATTAAAAATCTAAATATTTCTTTAAAAAGAACTCAGCATCTTGGGCTGGTGATGTGTAGAGTACTTGTCTAGAAAGCCGTAGGCCCCGTGTTTGATCCCTAGCGCTGCCAAAAAATCCCAACCCCCTCAAAAAGCAAAACAAAACAAACAACAGACACACAAATAAAAAACAGCAAAAAACGCTCAATGTCTCAGTAAGGCTGCATGATTTTTGCTGGCAAGTTCCAGAGCAAGATGTCCTGAGTATAAAAGAGTGACTTAAGTTCTTGAGCAGCACAATAGATATTCTCAGGTGAGAGGGAGGGAGGAAGAGAGGAGAGAGAGAGAGAGAGAGAAACTAAATGAAACTTTGGCTGTCTTTCAAAAACCTCAAGTTTACCAAATCACAGATCAATGGACTTAGCTTTTACTAAAACTTCTCAGAGACAGCCCTATACTGAAGGATCCATGGCCTAAGCACAGATGTTCTTTGAATTGTGAAAACAAATCAAATACTAGATTTCATGTTTCACTATCTTTGATTGCATGCAATAAGACTGTCATAACATTTTCATTTTCTGTTTTCTAAAAGTAAATTAGATCTCAGCTGTGATTATAGAAGTATTTGTTGAAGTGAAAATCCCTTTAATAAAGCCCAGCAAAGAGATAAAAATGCAACTTTTTCCCTTACTGATCCCTGCCCCCCCAATCTTTGTATTTCTAATGTACCCATCAAAAGAAATACGACATGTTAATACAAATAGGTTATTGCGGTGGCCCTTTTTCACTTTGTCCAGCTTTTGAGGATCCATTGCAGTCATAATGACCCAGTGGGAGATTTACATTACTTTGAAGAAATATCGGTATATTTGCCATATTTGAATAACAATTTCTCTCTAAAAGCATCTGTCTTAGAATGTAGGTTTTTACAAATGAAAGAGGACATTCTGTGGGCTCCTGCATTTCCGTGACTGCTCTTTTGGTTTCAACAAATCATCTTTAGATAGGTAAGATGCCTCCCTGAAAATGAGAAGGAAGGTCAAAGAAAGACTAAAACCACTTGCCTTAACCACTGTGGGAGACGGCACAAGAACAGTTCTGCCCGGAAGACAAGGGGCTGACAACAAAGAAATAGTTCTTTTAAACAACCATGCCATCTTAGTAACAGCACTCCCAAGTTGTTGCCTGTTAGGAAGATAAAACAGATAATTGTGGTCAGATAAAAAAAAACCCTGTCTTATGAACAAAGAAAAGTTGTGATTTGTGTTTTCTTTCAGTGTTGGGGAGATTTAATCTGGAACAGAGGCTCTTTTTCTAAGAATTGTAAATTAAGTGTGGCATTGAATGGACTGTTCACATTTCTCAGGAAAGTTTCTTGTCCAGTCATATGGTACTCCCTTCAGCATGACATAGCATTTATATATATTTTTATTAGTGCATTACAGTTTTACATAATGTTGGGATTAGTTGTCACATATTCCTAGATGCACACAAGTCAGCAATACAATTTGTTCAATATCTACCCCCCGTACTCCTCTACCTCCCTCCTCCCATCCCCTGATCCCTTGCCTTCTGGGTCCTATATTGTTCCTAAAAACCCCAAATATAATGACATAATTCTTATACCTATGAAGAGCATTTTTGATATAGCATTTTGGTAGACAGAATCTCTTCATTCTGGCCTTCAGATTTCTGTGTTGCTGCCTTAACTTCCTTACTGGCTTTGCCCAAACTACTATGTACTTGTGACATTTGAATACCATTGACTAGGTGGCATTCCCCAATATCTGCAGAGGATGATGTCTTTTACTTGCAGTGTCATTCATCTTCCTTCACTGCTGCCTTTGGAGAAATCTTACTCATTCTTCAGAGCTTGAATGGTAGCATTTCTCCCACGAACTCTAGAAGTTCTCAAGGAGTTGAATACTTTTAATTCTGGTGGAATGCCTCATAGATATAGTCATATAGTAGAATTCTCTTAGTTGACTTTGTTGATCTAACTCCCTTTTAAATGATAAGATTTTATTTTGGGATGGCAGAAATCAAAAGGAATGCCAATGAAATGGACAAGGCAAATTTGCTTGAGGGCTTGAGGGCAGCTGTAGTGGGACTGCATTTCTGTGCTTAGGTTTCACCTAGGACAGTGTGGGAGAAATGTAATTAAACATAAAATCTCCTGGGCTGGAGCGGTGGCTTGGTGGTTACAGTGCTTGCCTGGCATGTGCAGGTACGTGAGTTTGAACCCCAGCACCATGTACCCAACGACGTCTTGGAGCAAAGAAAGCCACGTGAAAAACTAAATAAAATTGATTCTTTCTCTCCCCCCCCCCTCACTGTCCCTCTCTTTAAGGAGATTTTATCTATTTTTTAAATTTTTTAAACAGTTAAGGAAACTTCTTCACCAAAAGTAGGAGAAAGAAAACAGTTTTTGTTATTTAACAAACATTAAAAAGAAAGTGATGTGCATCCCAGGCAGTCTGCCAAGACTGCAAAAACTGAAAGCAATATTACCCGTTCATAGTGCAACCCGTTACAAACATGTTTTCAGGATTAGCAAAAGCCAGTCCTCAAGGAAGAGGACTTGACAGCATCATTTGTTATATAACTCTTCATTCTAAGCATAATTGGAGTGACCACCCATGTTAGCTAATTGAATGAAAGATGACCTTCTTATATCTTTGTGACATTAAGTAGTTTTACAAGTTGGAGTGAGATGCCTGCCTACTTTAGGCTCCCACCCTCTCTGGCAAGGTAGCAATTCTCTTTCTCAAAGTTTACTCTTCCAAGAGATGGTCCCCAGGTCCTTGAGAAAGCTAGCAAGAGGCTAATATAGCTTTAAAAACATTATATGCATTTCAAAGAGAGAAAAAGCACTTATAAATCTTCTCCTGTAAATATTAGAAAGGGGTTATTGGTGGAAGTGTCTTTTCCCTTGTTATTAACAAGGAGAATCAAGCCTTTTTAATTTGCATTTTCCTTTTAATCCTAAGCAGCAAGACTAGTTTCAGACCCCTCTCATAGGAATTAGTCGGGGCCATAACTGTAGGAGACAGACCTGCCTGCATGCTCCTGAACACTTAGAACTGGTCATACCAAGGAAGTCAGAAGTTGGCAGTAGGGGACTTACCTTTTTCTTATGACATATTCCTTTCTGTCATATAGTAAAGTTACATTCATGTCTCATCTCTTTTGCATGATTGCAGCCAAATGGTGGCAGTTAAAAATAATATTATTTTCTAACTCCTTTATGTTTAGCAACATCTATTTGCTATTTACTATGACTCAGGCACCATGAATTTGGAGGCATCACAGGTTGCTAGAAGAAACCAAATAATTGCAATGTATCAACTGAAGACTTTTATAGAATTGTGAACAAAATGCTCTGAGAGCTCAATGGAGTGAGGGTGTATAAGTACCCGAAAGATTCTGGAAAGCTTCCCTTTTATAGGGTAACATTGAGCCTTGATAGATATCTCTCCAATCATCTGCCTAAATGTACACTTACTGATATGTTCTTTTTTTTTTTTTTTTTTTTTTTTTTGGTACTGGAGATCAAACCTGGGGTTGCTTTCTCACTGAGCTACATCCCAATCCCCCCCCCCTTTTTTTTTTTATTCTGAGACAGGGTCCTCAAACTTGTAATTCTGTCCTCAGGCTCCCTATTTTTTTAACCTAATGATCTTTTGGGCTCAGAGAGCTACTGGGGGGAGAAACAGAACATCTCTACTAGAGGAAAGGGCAGCTGAATGGCTGGGATCCCAGGATATTTATCAAAATGGACTTGAGATATGTGATCTATATTCACTACCTTGCCTATTCATGCTCTCCAAAACCTTGAAACTGAAAGGGACCTGGAATACAGAGAATGTTCATTCCTTATTTATTGAGCCAAATGACTTGGGTAGGGGTAGAAAGGTGAGCATCAGGGGCAGGGTACCCACAGAGTGCAGAAACAGGCATGAGATGGGGAGTTTAGGGACATCAAACACTGTTTCCTCCAGTACTTTATTTCATTGCTTTGAGATTAGTTCAAAATCTGGGACTTGTTGGAAAATGCAATCATATTATTTAGATTCTGCCATAAAAGTATTTATTGTGGCTCTCCATTACAACTACTTGGAGTTCTGACACTCAAAAGAGCAGACTATTCCTTTTAGAATATTTCTTCCTGAGTTATAATTCCTAAATGGGGGAAGTGTATGGTATAAGACACTTAAGGATTTTACGATGCTCAGTAATTTACCATAGACTTCTCTGTTTATGGTGGCAGTTCTGCTGGTAATGATAGCATGAATATTTTTATTAATGGCCATTACATTGAATGTTAGCTTCTTCAGAATTATTGAAGTACTTTGGTTAGTTATTTGTTTTTGTTTTATTCTCCCCTGCATCCACCTTTTGGCAAGTGATTGACTGTAGCACTGTATGAGGCAATACTTTGTGGAAACAATTATAGCATTTAAAAAAATTTTTTTTAGCCACATCTAACACATTTGCAGAAACAGAAGAGTTCTTCAGTGCCCTGTCAAGTTATACCATGGGACTGGAAGAAATTGTTTCCTCTATAATGAATATGTTGACAGCCTGAATATAATGTTTTTTTAAAGAACTCCATATTGAATTAAGGAATTCAGTTATTACAGGGCATGGAAATGCTAACCAACTGATTTGATCATTGCACATTGTATACATGCACTGAATGATCGCACTAAGCCTTGTTTAAAGGATGGAAACAATACAGGAGAGCAACATTCTGTTTGCTTTTAACCATATATCTCACCTTTAGTATTCTGTCTTGGAAACTAAAGGTAGGGAGGGAATAGATACTTACTTAAAGAGGGAAACTTGTGCAAAATAAGGCTGGTTATATTTTCACAATTCTATCTTACTAGCTCTCTGTGTAGGAAGGAACTGAGTAAGAACAGGATAGAGAACTGGCTAAGGGAAGGATACAGATTTGAGGAGACATTGCAATTTGTGTCCTTGGTTCATGGGATTGAATTTGTGGGTCTGAGAAGATTCACTTTACACTCTTTCCATGAAGAATTGACAACATGTAGGAAAATATCTTCTTCGCTAATAAATTGTGAAGAACTCACCAGGAGAAGTTCTGTGTCAGATTTTTAGTTGTTTTTCTTGAGGTATTTAGGTTCTTTTCCTCCATAGACTAGTACTAAATAGAATATGCTTTAATGAAATGTTATATGAGGAAGAATTATATTTATGATTTGAGACCCTACTCATTATGGATATCTATATTCAGCAGTTTATTCCTTTGCAAATACTTTCTTTCTTTTTGAAAATATTTTCTTGTTACTTTGTCATAGTTAAAAACTAAATGGAGGGGCTGGAGCAGTGGCTCAGCAGTTACGACACTTGCCTGGCAGGCAAGTTCCAACCCCAGCACCACACACACAATGAAGTCTCAGAGCAATGAAAGCCACATGGCAAACTAAATAAAATTGATTCCCCCTCCCCCTCCCCTTCCCCCTCCCCCTTCTCCTCTCCTAAAAAAAAAAAAAACTAAATGGAAATAAAATTTGAATTAATGCAATTTAGCAAAGAAACATCCAGATCTACTATTGGTCAATCTCTCTCTCTTTAGATTATAGTAAGTTTTCTTGTGGCCTAAAAGTCTGTATTTGGTAAAAGCCATAAATTTATTGATTCTTTTTTCTTCAGAAAAGTTTACGTGGATCATGAATTTAACTTATAGGATCATCAGAGCCACATAAGAACGAGACGAGCCACAGATACACACATGCGCGTGCATACACGCACCACTTCCACTCAACAGCTGTTTATGGGACACTTATTTTGTTATGAATCCCATTCTAAGCATTGAAGATAGAGCAGTGAACAAGGCAGACAGTGCCCCTGCTTTGTTTGGAATTTTTGAACACTAGCAGGAAGTCACTGCAACCAAACTTAATAAGATAGGTCAGACGTAGGAAAATGGTAAATGCTATGAAGAAAAAAATGTAGCGGGGGATTGGAGGTGGTTATTTCAGGGTGGGAAGTGCCGCAGGAGGTCAGTTACTTTTGTCAGATGGTCAGAGAAGTTCTCTGTAAGGAGGTGACATTCCAGCAGCTCCAGAATGACGGGAAGGAGACAGCCACATGGAAAACTGGGGCTGGGACAGGAAGAACAGAAGCCCTGAGATGGGAATGAACTATCGAGACTCAGGCTTAACAAGGGAGGCAGGTGCCACCACAGAGGGTTCCTCAGCCATCAGCAGGTGTGGGTGTAGGTCAGGTGTTTTCAGATGTTTTCCAAACAGCCGTCTTCATAATATCACCGACTACTCTAACCCACACATGTTCAAACTGCATTTTAATGTCCATATATGCTCTGATATTCAATAAAAATCAGATTACTGTGGCAACTGCTTTTTCATAGTGCACTGTAATTATATTGTCACTGAGACAGAATGTTTTTCCTCGTTTCGTCTTTCCTGAATTGACTTTTATATTAAAAAAAAAAGTCCTTTTTCCAAACCATTTTCTGGTATATAAAAAAATTCAGACTTTTTGAAAAAAAAATTACAAGTCTACTAAATGTTCTTGGATATTGGATAAAAATTGTTTTTGCAACTTTTGTGCTTGTAATTTTTTATGGTTATTTATTTTTGCTTCAAGATATTTTAATTCAGAGACTGCATAATTGCAGTTTAATTTTATCACATGTACATGAGGTATAAGGGCATAGATACCCATTTTTAGACCAAAATGAGTTAAGAAAGGTACATTATGTAATAAAGAAATAAAGCAAAAATAAATAAAAATGTTAATACTGTGCTTTAATATTTTAGATCATAACTCACATATCTTTAATTGTACATTGTCTAGTATACATGGGGAAAAGAAATACGCCCCTCTCTTTGTTTAGATATGTGTGTGTATGTGCATGGCTCAAATTATTTATCAGGTAATATATCTATACATTAGAAAAGTTAAAAGGCATGTTTTGTCCAAAGTTTTTTCCATGATAGCGTGCATACATGAAAATAGTATAGCATTCAGTGCCCTTGGCAGAAAAAAACTATGTTAATTTTAAGGTTAGCAAAGCACTTCAAACCTGTAATCCTTAACACCAAATCTGTAAGAATACTGAGACACTGAGTTTCCATTCATCTCTTTAATAACACAACCCTAAATTTTCCAACCCTAGAAAATGTGTCTAGCTTTAAAAACCTACATTTTCTATACCAGAGGCAGCTCGTAACAAACACAACTCTAGCAAATGAGATTAAAGTGGAAGTCTTACTTGGATCTGGAAAGCCGTGCCTCTTCCTGTAAGCCTCTGCTTCATTTTCCTGCTGCTTCAACCTCCTGCCTTTCTTCTTATACCATAGATACAGTGGTTAAAGCTCTTAAGATTTCTCTTTTATATATATTGGTTGGGGGAGGAATTTGGGATTTTACCCAAGGGTGCTTTACCACTACATCACATCCCAGAACTTTTTAAATTTTTATTTAATTTTTTATTTTGAGACAGATTCCCACTAAGTTGCTGAGGGCCTAAGTTGCTGAGGTTGGCCTTGAACTTGTGATCCTCCTGCCTCAGCCTCCAGAGTCCCTGGGATTACAGGTGTGCACCACTGTGCCCAGCAATTCTTAAGATTTCTTAGAGAAGGTCAAAAACAGAAACAAAACAAAAACAAACAAGCAACAACCCTCCTCCCAAAAAAACCTAGTGACCATGATTTGGACACTCTTAAACTATCAAACTCTGCAATAAATTACTTATGGAATTTTTGTAGGAAAACAGATAATCCCCTCTTTTGTTTGTCTGCATGAAGTTATTAATAAAAGCATCTTATTCATTTCTCATGTTAGCATTTCAGTGATTTGACTAAAGGCAGCAGCATGTATGTGGCAGTCTTTGGGACTTGAACATAAGCCTTTGTACTCTGTATTATATGGTGTTTTTCACCATATTCCATTGCTTTGTTTTTATCACATGATTGATTTAACACTTGATTGTATATTCCTTTTATTGTTCTTCTCAAAAATCTTATCTAATTAGACTGGAACATTTTCTAGAGCAGGAATGAAGGTTCCTCCTCTTTTTATATTCTTACATCACCTGATACAATAATGGAATGTGATAGGTTAGGGATCAGTGTGCCAAACACCTGTCATGGGTAGTAAATAAATCTATTTTTGTTGTTGAAACCACCTTGCCCTGGATAACACCACCGGCCACTTTTCTGAAGAAACATAGCTGGCACTTCTACCTTCAGACCTTAGATTTCTAATTTCAGTTGTGGAAATTGGAAGTTGTATTCACATATTCAAAAAGTTATTAAATTTGCTTTATGCCAATAGCTGGGTGAGGTGGTGGTACTAGAATAACTAATAGGTTCTTTTCATCATGGAAACCCAGAGTCTTGTTGTATATGCAGTTAGCATTCCTCCTGTTTGTCATGCCAGACATCAACATATCATAACACTTTGACACTTTTTTTTGCCTTATAGCAAGGGTTCAACACATTCTTGGAGATTGATTAAAATTAAAACATGAATATTTCTGGAGACTGGCTCTATTGTTGTAATATAATTTGACACTTCAATGGCTTTTAAATCTATGTCTGCAGAGCCACAATTATGCTGGTGATTTGGGCAAAAGCAATTACCCATGGAAGTAGATGCAGCTGTGTACAACTAGGCTAAAATTATTCACTGCCCCCATCAGAGCTCTATGTCTCACTTGTTTGGGAGAGTGACCCTGAATTTCAGAATAGCATAAGACAGATCTTCAAACAGTAGATAAATTATCATGCAAAGGAGAACATCATCAGAATATTCTTATCTGTTCTTCAGATCCCTTTGAGTCATTTTGGGTCCCAAATCTCTTGAGAACTAACCCTTAAATAAATAAAATCTCTAAATAGTGAATGATTCATGGCATTTTAGTGATATAATTTGAGTCAATGTGAGTTCTTGAGTTTGGGGGGTGTGTCAGGGTGGTTCATCTTCCTTCGGGGGGTTCTTGCTGTTAAGCTGCTTTATCTGTGTAAGAAACTAATATTTCACATTTCTCCCACTAGTTTGTAAGGAGTAATATCCACTTTAAGTTTTTTCTCTGCATTGTTCACTGTGCATACAAAATAGTATCTGAGATTGTAAATGTAATTAAAAATGCTCTCTAATGTATGTGGTAGGAAAAGCCTTCCAGACATCATCTTTTTTTCTCCTCTAGATACAGTTGACAGCAGCACAAGGATGCTTGCACATTTTCCAAAGCAGTATCATTCTGTTGTGTATTTCACGGATAGACCTGCTGTTCCAGAGGAATGCACTAAATCAGTAATGCCTGCTTTATTGGAAATATTTTGCACTGCAGACTTACATTGTGTTTCCTATTCCTCCCTAGTACTATAAACATCTGAAGGGTAACATTATTTTGTTTCACTAGTTCACTGGGTAACTATATCTGATAACTAAATGAAACATAACTGAAGAATTTATTTCTTGAGTCTTGTTAGTATTCTCAATCCCATAAATATACTCCTCTAAATAATATATTATGTTCTAATGTATAGCATAGAAGCCCTTTTGGGCTAAAGGGTGTGCAGAAATATAGATTTTTATTTTATGTACAAGCTACACAATTCTGGAGGAGAAAGAAATCATCTTACTAATGCTTTTCCAGCTAGAAAATTGGAAAAATTACAGTTGAAATCAGAGTCAACTGGCAAAAAGACTGTCCTTTCAACGCCAATATATAATTGTGTCACTAAATTGGTCTTATCACAAAGAATCAAGTCTTTTGTATATGACATTAAATAACTTTATGAACATCAAATATTATAAATGGACTATGTGTATTATTCTGAGCAATTTTTTGCATTTAAAGTAGAGAAAACTTTTTTTTTTTTTTTTGGTAGAGAACACATTTTAGGCATCTCTGCAGTGACAAACTCTAGGAACACTATCTCCCTCTGCAGAGAGACTTTCAACTAAGGTCTCAATTGCGAGGGGTGAGTGAGGGGAATGCTTTAATGGACAGTGGGCAGTTACCATGGGCAGCTTTCAGCACTGCCTTCTGTACTACAGGAGGAAACTGAAACCAGCAAGGTAGTGTTGACTGACACCTTGGATCGACCTTGGATTGTGGTTTGCTCCAGTTGTTGCATTTGTAAAGGATGAAAAGAATACTTTCACTTCCTAAAAGAAGGAAACCTGTCTTCATCTCATCAAACCTCTTGGAGCCACTGTGGCCCTGTGCATCAGATTTTGGGCACAGATGAGACCGTAAATTAAGATACCACAAATTGGTCCTCCCCTTTCTGTTTGGTGATAGAGGTGATGTAAGTGTGAGAAAACCTGTGAAATAATGTTAATAATTTCCATGGTGGCTATAAGATCCCACATGGCTAAAAAATAGCATTTTAGTTGAAAGTATACATGGATTTATTGTGACCATTTCTTGCTTGTTTGTTCATTTGTTTTTCTGAAATGAGAATGCCTTTGGCAGCTGAATGTGCCTATTAGAGTCTAGGATTGGGTTACCCAGTCCCACCCATTGATAAACACACATGGGGTGAAACATTTAATCATGTTCCATGGTTTTCACGCCAACACTGCCTCTGATTTGCCAGTTTTGTTGACTTTATCTTTGAGTAGCAGATGAGTGATATAATCAGAACAGGGCTGTTAGGAAATTAATCTGATGATTGTAGGATGGATTGAAAACGAAGTTCAGTTTGTGAATAATTTAGAAGGCTAAGAGAGAAGAATAGAATATTGGTTATATACTTCTCTAGGCAAATTTAAGTCTATGTCTTCCCTTTCCACAATATACCAAGTTATTTTACTTATTTATTGATAATACCACATCTGTTTTCAAAAACAGATATGAGACAGGTTACAAATAAAGATGTGTATACAGAAAGATCATGCAACTAAAATTGAAGAGCAAGAGCCATTCATCCAAGATATCTTTTAGGGAAAGTACCCTGTTTTAATAATCTTTGTGCCCTTGCTACCTATCATGGTGCTTATATTCAATTGATGTTGGCAGAATTAAAGCAGAACGGGGTGATAATTGGGTCAGAAAACAGCTTCCCAGTACAGCTTCCCTCTCCCACCTTAAGCACTAAATTTAACTTGCAGTTTACTGGCAGCTAAAGGCAAACCTAGGAAATTACTAGTCCTCAGTACTTTTTTTCTTTCTTTTGGACTTAGTATTATAAAAAAGGAAATTGGTTTTTTTTGTTTTTTTTTTTGTTTTTTTTTTTTTTTAGTTCTCAGCTGTAAGGTGGGTTCATTGCATGGGTCTTTATATCAGGATGATTGACAATATTTTCTTCTTTTAAAAAGAGAGTGAGAGAGAAAAATAACTTTATTTAGTTTTTCATCTGGCTTATATTTCTTTGACACGCAGTTGTGGATGTGCTGCTGGGGTTTGAACCTGGGTCCTCCTGCATGGCAGGCAAGTGCTCCAAACTACGGAGCCACTGCTCCAGCTCCATTGACAATATTTGGAACAGCAATTTCACAAATAAGGCAGAAAATTTTATTCTATTGCAATATTTCACATTGACCCCTGATAAAGGCCAGGATATAATATTAAGCTATAGTTCTGTGAAGGAAACATTTTTGTGGTCAAGTGAGAGTTGCAGAAAGTTATTTATATAGCTAATACTAAAGAGTAAATCTCTTAATGCCACTTGCATTTGGGCACAGTTCCTAACATTGTTTCTTTCTTTTTTATCTGGCCTTTGATCCAGGTCCTTATGCATGCCAGATAAGCACTGTAACCACTGAGCCACTACTCCAGCCCCTTCAGTTTCTTCTTCTCCTTCTCCTTCTCTTTCTTCTTTTTTGTTTTTTTTAAAGAGAGGGATAGTGAAACAGAAAGCGAGAAACAGTTTTAATTAGTTTTTCATGTGGCCCTTGTTGCTCTGAGACTTTGCTCTGTATGTGGTGCTGGGGTTTGAACTCGGGCACTCTGCATGCAAGGCAAGCACTGTAACCACTGAGCCACCGCTCTGGACCCCTTCAGTTGCTTCTTAAGACAACTTTTTTCATATTTGATAGGGAAAGCACATATGCAGTTAGTTCATTTAAAGAAGTTCAAACAGCAGATGTGTATCTTTTTGGCAGCGATACCATTGATTCATACAAAAGTCTTGAATGAAAACCTAATATATAAAGCTGATTTGATCAGATACACTTTAGTTGACAATGTGCAAAGGGGAGAAAAAGCAAGGGGAGAGACTCAATTCTGAATTTCCTACCACCATGAAGTCTCCTATGATATCTCTAGGGAATCTCAGGGCTCTGTACAACAGTTTAACATCTAATGGCTTTACTCATACCTAGATCTGTCTTTTCCCTTGTCTACCATTTGGTAGGACCTAGCTTTTAACTCTCAAGAGTCAATTCCTATCTATCCAGATTCTTAAGAAATTATAATGAAAACAAGAGAGACTATTATTGGGTTTCATATAGAGAACCGGTGGGTCCATGAAATTTTTTGATCTTGCAGTTTAAAGCAAATCATATGTTAATGAATGCCATGAGTGTGTTGTCAGGATCTAGCTCAGACCTATCTCAGAAGCAGGTTTGGTCAGGGTTCGCTGAGGTGTGTTGGTTATGCATAGTCTAGAAAAAAGTTCCAAGTCACCTAAGCTTCTATTGCTGACTAATAGGATCATAGGAAATATAAATTTTGACCAAAAATATTGGGTTTGGGATATCTAAAGGAATTAATGACCTCAACAAGGGGAAAACATCATGTTTATTATGATAAATATGAGTTTTTTTAATTGGGGAGGGGACAAATTGGCATTAGAGGGGATGAGTTCTAATTGGGCATACCAAGTAACTCAGAAAAGTTTCTGCCAAAGGTTAATCAAAAGCAGTGATCTTGTCTCTGATTTCTTTCTTTCTTTTCCTTCTTTCCTTCCTTCCTTTCTTCCTTCCTTCCAAGAGAGAGGGATAATGAGAGAAAGAGCAAACAAATTTCATTTAGTTTTTCATGTGGCCCTAATTGCTCCGAGGCATTGTCGTGTACGTAGTACTGGAATTGAACCCACGTACTCAACGCATGCCAGGCAAGCACTGCAACCACTGAGCCATGGCTGCAGCCCCATTGTCTCTATAATTTCTAATGGCCCTATTTTAAGAAAGACTCTACATAGAACCAGGAGGTAGCTACTCTCTGGGATCTGACTTTGTGTAAATAAAAGGTTTTAAAGCACCCAAAGGAAGATTATCAGGCTAGAGTGTATATTTGATTTCTTTTAACCTGTTACATCCTAAAAAATTTTAGTCCTTATCAGATATATTCTAGATAACTCTCAGTGTCATGGAAAAGACAGTCTTTTTTTTCTCTTAAAAACTTGGATCATGTTTTCACTTGTAACAGGATGTTGAGTGGCACTTTTTGTATTGCCTGGGATTTAGGGACTGTGTCTCAAAGCTAGGGACAGAGAGGTTAAGCACCTCCCATTCTTAAGAGAGCCACCATAATGGGATACCATATATTTCACTCAGGGCTCAGAGACACAAGCCTTGCTATGGTCCAGTCATTGCCCAAGCCCCTCGCCCTCCATTTCCAGTCTATTAAAGGAGAAGGGGAGCTTTGCAGGCATAATCAAGTGCCTGCCTTAGGTATAGAGTTCTTGTAGATTCGAGAGAATAACACCAAGCAGAAGGAAGTGCTTCCCCTTCTCAAGGTGAAATGAGGACTCTGAGAAAACTCCTCTTAGAGACTGAGGATGCCCAAGAAGGGAGAACTCCAGGATAGATGTTAGATTCAGTAAGGGAAAGGGGAACTGAAGCGAAATAGGAGGATGGAAAGGAGCCAGAGAGAGAATGGCTTCCATTTCCACCACTTGGCATGGCAAGGAAGGAAGCGTACAGTTCTCATTGGTCACATGAATATCAGAAGGCTTAAGCTGTCTTCTTATATACCACCTCCAATAGAGGCCGCCCCACAGATAGCTCTGGGGGCTATAACATTGTGGTGGGAGTGGAGAACAGGCCAGCAAAGAGGTCAGGTTGGAACTAGGTGTCATCAAATCAAGGCACTGTACAGTTAAGACGCCTTGAGAGTCAGCGAAAGAATTCACTGGAGTGCATCGTGAGCAAGTGGGAAGCTGGACTTTCTCTCCAGATTGGTTGTCTGTGATGAGCCATGGGTAGCCAGTGATGCCATTCAAATGAGAGATTCTCCCTTTCCCTTGAACAGGTAGGCACTCAGAAGGGGAAGAGGAATGTCCTAAATGGGGAGGACTGCTTTTCACTCCAAGGTTAAAGAAGAGTGCGTTTTCAAGAACATATTTTTCTGCACTCTCTTTAGGCTCCTTATACCACAAACTAAGCAGTGATCAGGAATGGAAAACTTTGCATTTGAGGTAAGACTAGAACACTAGATTGGAAAAAAAGTGATGAAGTCTGCTGAAGATGTTATTAAATGACCTGCTACATTGAGGAATGGAAAATCTACTAGGAGGCTTTGGAAAAAATAATTTTTTTTTATGCTTATACACTACCAAATGGAAGTTTCTAAATAAGCTTGTTATGCGTAGTTGATGATTTGCTGACACTGCCAGTTTGGGTATCAAGGTTAAGTTCATCTGGCTGAGGCATAACTATCAGACCAATTTCTTTGGATTGGCTTGCTCAGCCACTCTATCTTGGGGGTGGTAGCAGTGATTTAATGGGAAAAAAGTATGTTAGCCATGGGAGAAAAAAAGAACATTAGCCATGGGGTGGAGGCATTCTATGGCATAAGATACAAGTGAGATTCTACTTCAAGATCTAGGATATTGCTTTAAATGGATGCTGAATATTAGGGGTGATGATTTTGGACTAATTTCAATGTTTATTTCTTTTTTTAATTTTTATTTTACATTTTTTATTAGTTCCGCATGTTTTATTTTTTTTTAAAAGAGGACAGAGAGAGAGAGTGTCAGAGATAATTTTTATTGAGTTTTTCACATGGCCTTTGTTTCTCTGAAACTTAATTGTGTACGTGGGTGCTGGGGTTTGAACCCATGTACTTGTGCAAGCCAGGCAAGCTCCGTAACCGCTGAGCCACCTCTCCAGCCCAGCATGTTTGTTTTAAAGAGAGAGAGAGAGAGAGAAAAAACTTTATTTAGTATTTCATGTGACCTTTGTTGTTCCGAGTGGTGTACCTGGTGCTGGGGTTTGAACCTGGTTCTTCATGCATGCCAGGCAAGTGTAATAGTGCTGAGCCACCACTCCAGCTCCTGTTTGTATCTTTTTAAAATAAGAAAAAAAGTTCGCACAAATCCAGGTCACGTGGAGATATAAATAAGGAAAAGGTTATTCTGCTGCTGCTTTATTCTGTATTCAAAACAGTACCACATAACATTTGTATAATACCTTAATGGGATTTTTTTAGACAAATGTTCAACTAGATTTGAACCCTCTCTCTCTCTTTCTTTCTTTCTCTCTCCCCTTCTCTTTCTTTCTTTCTGGTGGGCAATGGATAGAGTCTTTCTTTCATAGATGTTAGGTGATTTTCTTTTTTGATGAGCTCTGCTAAGACAGAAATGGTTGCATCAAGAATGATTGAATGCCTCCATAGAGATAGTTCTAGAGGAAGACCCTTTTATACTTTTTAACAACTATATTAAACATTGTGTTGGCATAATATTGGACAGAGCTATTTCTTACAGGAACTTGGCTAATACTCTTTCTCAACATATTAAAATACAGCTTCTATAGAAAGACATACTTGTCTTAAGAATAATAGACAGCAGTCACAACTTGCCAGCTCCAAGTTATATCCAAATATAATTGATAGAAGAAAAATCTATCAATTATATGGTAAACATAATGGAACTTTAGGACTTGAAAGGACAGTTTGCCTAAGGATCTCTACAAGGAGCCTTGTGAATAGGATTGAGGGAGAGAGCAGACAGATAAAAATTATCAGATTGCTAATGAATGTGTAAGCCTCCTGCTCACAGCTGCTCAAATTACACACTGCCCTGATGATATAAGCAGCCACCTTTGCACAGATCACACGAATGGTCCATGTTGGAGCTGTGCTGTGTGGTGCTCCAGAGTTATTGCCCTGGATAGATTTCATGCTTGAGACAAAGTTCCTCCTTGGATAGTCCTTGGGCTGGTCAGATTCTTTGAGGAATTCAGCAGGAGGAAAAAAATTGCTTATATAATTAGTGCTAAGGTCTAAGCTCAGTATATTGATCACTTGACTTACAGAAGGTCAGGAGTGCCCATAATGATACCTACTTCTTTCCTAAGTAAACTTTAAATGCAATTAGGAGCCCTTCAGATAAATTACTCATGTAGGGGGATTCTTCTCTTGAACAGACTTAGCATTTTCAGAGAGGTTCAGAAAACGGTTAGTCTTAAAAGACTACAGAATTCCTAGGGCTCATGCAAGAGGAAAGTGAGGAGTAACCAAATAGAGTGCAACCATCTTTGTACTGAAAAAAAATCTTCAGGTACAATTTTTTTTTTGGTACCAGGGATTTAACTGAGGGCTTAACCACTGAGCCACATCTCCAACCTTTCTTATATTTTCATTTTGAGATAGGGTCTTGCCAAGTTGCTTAGGGCCTCACTAAGTTGCTGAGGCTCACTTTGAACTTGCAATCCTCCTGTCTTACCCTCCCAAGTCACTGGGAGGCTTCAGATACAATTTTAAACTTATCCACTTCTTAGGTTTCTTGAGAAGCGAAGATACATGGAAAAGCAGGCATGAAGGGATTGTATTGTATAGTGGCCTCCCACACTGTAATGCCTGGATTTGAATTTCAGCTAAGCTGTTCTTCTTGGTATAACTTTGTGCCTCTTTCTTACTTCTGTGCAGTTAATCTTTCTCCTCTGGAAAATAGAAATAATAGTAGAAGAGGGCCATAAAGATTAATCTACATGAAGTGTTTAAGACATTGTTTGGCATATGCTTACAATCCATATATATTAAACATTTTTCATTATCTGACACTTTACCTTGACAAGACGTGGATGTGTTTACCTGAATATTTTCAAGAAGCTACCCCAATTTAAAGGGAATTCTAATAATTTGAAGTTGTGATGACTTTCAGTAAGTGCCATAAGGAGATTGCTTAGGTAGAGCTGATGAATTTAATTGAAAGGTCAGTGTTTATTGGGGCTTGCCTAGGAGTCCCCTTTAGGGATAAAGATCAAGCCTGTGAGAAACTATATAAAATAAGCATTCATCTTCCCTCTTTTGAGGCATGGTCCATTTCATAATTGCTTGGTTTGAATTGCTTTTTACTGCTTACAATTAAAAAAATTAAAAAGCAGATGATAATAAAAAGCCAAATCAAAATATTACTAAAAGAGACAAAGCCATTAAGCTGCAACGTACGATCCAATAGAATTTAAATACTGCAATAGCAGTCAAAGGAAGTTCTTTGTTTGAATGTTTTAAATAACACGGCACAGGTTTATCCATAAAGCAAGAAGCAGAGAAATTTGTGGGTAGAACTTCTGGAGACTGAGACAAGATGTACCTCATTGGAGAAACTGTCCAAAAGTGCCAGACCTGGAGTGCATGAGGCAAGAATCAACAATCATAAACCATCCCTGTGAGTGGTGGCAAGCCCCCATGCCTGCCGTGCTCTGTGCTCGGGTACATGGTCATGCTGTACAAATGGAAAACAGAGGTCCCTGAAACCTAGTCATGCTGTTTCTGAAACTTCTGTCTCTGGGGATGCATAGGGGCTTGAAACCTACCTTCTATATGTGGAATGATGAACTCTGTTCATTGTGAAAATCATCTAAACATTTATGATCAGATTGGTGACTTTGAACAATTTTTCGTAGCTTCTCTGTTTTTCAAACTGTGAAACCTACCTCAAAGCACAGGGTGGCCATGAGGGTTCCTAGGGACAGTGTCGGTGTGTCACTCAGCACAGCACCTGGCCTGAAAAATTGATCATGGCAAATCATGAGCAGGGAGTTCTCCCCTGGTAGCTACACATCAGGGGCTCATGCACTCTCTCTCTAGAATAGGTTGTTTTCACTCAGCCCCATGTGCTCACCTTTTGCAATGCCCAAAGTCTTTGATCAGCAAGTCTCTTAGCTTTCCCTTTTCCTACAGGATGCAACCTGTTTCTGGCTGTACTACCAGCTTCGAAGAAGCTGGTGTGCATTTTATAGTATAAACTGGGTACCATCTTAGGCTGACCAAGAGCTTGTAGATAGGGTGTCTGCCTGAGGAAAAAAAGTAGGCATTTGTAGTAGGCTGGACTGAGTAGAAGCAGCCACCAAGGCAGGATTGGGGTGTGAGAGATTTATTAGGGGTCAACCTGGTGAAGGTAAGCAGGAGGAAGCAGAACTGGGTGGAGGGAGAAGCTGAATTGTGATATGAGCCGGACGAAGCCTTGCTCACATTGGCAGGGAGCTCTGGAGCTACTGTTGCTCATCATACTACTCAACTATTGGCTTTTATACCCCCTACCTTGCTGGGTCATCAGATATGGGTGGCACCTGAAGGTGGTTCTCAGCAGATAATGGGAAGCTGAAAGAAGAGAGAGTTAATTTCTTGTACCACAGGAGGAGATCCTTCTTTGAATGTCTAAATGTCTACCACATCATTCTTTAATGAAGAAAGCCATAATTCCTGTTGCAGGCACTCCCTCACAAAACCACTTATAATCTGCAGACATTGGTCTGGGGAGGCTAGGATAAAAATTTAATCTCAGGACTAAATAATAGGAAACTGTTAAAATATTTACAGTAAAATCTGCCAAGTTCCCAGGACAAATCTCTTCATAAAACAAATTTACCCAAGAGCACATCATGCTCTGGGGAAATAAAATACACATTGCCACTCTAGTGTTATCTTTCTAAAGTCTTTATATTAAAAAAACAGAAGCAAACAATAATAAATGACATTGTCCTTTCTGTCTCTTTCCTCCTATTCCTTAAAAGAAAGGAAAGTCAATATTTATTGAGTACCCACAGTGTACTTAAAGGGATGGCTGGATTGGGACTTAGGAGACTTTATTTTCATTCTGGCTCAGTCCCTGTGCGACCTTGGGCAAGTCGCTTCTCAAATCCAAACTTCTGTCTTCTTGTCTGTATAGTGAGGAAGTTGGGCTACAGTCTTTCCAACTCCAGTGTGTTGTGACTTCTGAATAATAAGGTGCCTTGAAGTGCGGGCTCCTTAGGCTTTTTGTTTCTTGTAGCTCAGGCAGTGTTTGTTGCTAGGATGCATGTTATTGTTTCATAGCCTGCTGAGTGGAGGAAAGGTTTTTCTGGTGAAGACTTTTTTTTTTTTTATTTTTT
>PVKS010011906.1:34280-55353 GCA_004027875.1 Aplodontia rufa | reverse complement strand
GGTGGGGGGCTCTTGGGGTCAATCTAATTTTAAGAAAAAAAATATATATAATTTCATTAGGAAACTTGTGTGATTGTTAAACAAATACATTTCTGAATAAAAAAAGAATCAGCTCCTGTTTGTTATCAAACTTTCCAGTCTCTACCAAGAGATTATGGTGAAGTATACATTGTTGAGGTAATAATTTGCATTTTAAAGTTTCCCAGGTACATCTGGTAAGGAGTTAGGTTTATGAGCATGTGGGCTAAATGATTTGTTCAAAATTATAAGTCCAATAATTTAAAATGCCAGAATTAGAAGCCACTTTGTCCAATATTCTTTTATAACAGATTCCCTAAAGTTAAGACAGAATTAGTTCAGATAATGTATGAGACAATAACTACAAACACTTTTAGAATAAGTTAAAATCACTTTATATACCTGCCAAGCTTCTAACTCCTAAAATTCTGACCACTATTCCTTATTCCCTCCATTGGAGAATATGCAGAGAATTAAAGACACCTCCCCCAACCAGCATCTGGAGGTTGGAACATCATCACACTCTAGTAAATTCATCCTCCTATTTTGAGAGAAGAGGTCAAGAAAAGTCCAACTACAAAAACTCCAAGAAAAAACAAGTGGTACACTATTTTTTTTTAAGGAGCAGTCATGCTAAAAATAATGGCAGTTTTCCAGGTCAACAAATTTATATGAGTATTAACCCATATTTTGAGTTCAGTTCAAAATAACAGAAAACCCAAACAACTCTGATAGAGGCTTACTTCTCTCAAGATTCTTAGCTGGTTGAGATGCTCAAAGATGTGTGTCCTTGAGAATAGGAGTATCTCCTATCTATCTGATCCAAAATCCATAGGATTTTGTCATATTGTATTTTTAGGAAATGATCTGCATTTTTAGATAGTCAAAATTTATTTTTTATTTTAGAAGGAAATCCCTTTCTTAATACTTCCACTTACTTTTATTTCACCAGACTCAACACAAACCTCACATAATTCTCAACTGCTCATTACCATGGGATCAAAGAAAGGAAATATTTATAGACTTATTGCTTCTGAAATCAATACTGAGAATCTGTTAGGATACATGATAAGTGAGGATGGATCTTTTGGTTGATATCCAGTGAAGCCAGAGCCATCTAGACAGGATGTGATGATAAATTCTTGGAGACTTATTGGTAAATGTAGTACCAATTCTCTACCCATTTTTGTAACACTTTTATAGCTATTTCAAAGTAAAGTTTTAGTAATAGAAAAAATTACTTATTTGAAAATCAGTAAACAAATAACTAAAGCTTACTAGAATTATTGAGTTTTGGATTCAAGGACTATTGTATTTAAAATAAATATTATTACATATTTAGGTTAACCTTAAAAGTAGGTGTGAGAGACAAAGTATATGCTTGTCAGATGATATAGATTATCATAAGATTGTTTAAACTATGCAGTAGAGATAAAGGTAAACATTGTGGGATGCAGAAAGATTTAAGGACTTACAATGTTGATTAATTAAAAGACTTTCCTTTGGCTCTTTATCTCAGAAGGAAGACTAGCCTGTGTGGACTTAATCCATATCCATAATGTTGGCATGAATTTGCCAAAAAAAATAGTAAACTTAGATTTAATTATTAATAGTCTATAGAGGGTCTTGTTCAACTCTGATATTTTATAATTGCTCTAATTTTCACCTATTTTTTAAAGAGAGAGAAGGAGAGAGTGAGAGAGAGAAAAAGAGAGAATCAATTTTAATTTTTAAAAAATTTTAAACTTGTCCTTAGTTTAAAAGGACAAGTTGCTGGGATTCAAAGCCGGGTCCTTGCACATGCCAGATAAGTGCTCCAACCACTGAGCCAATGCCCCAGCCCCTAATTTTCACCTTTGTTTATAAATCATGGAGAAGAAAGTAGAGGTCAGTTGGAAATGCAAAGAAAGAATGAAAGTGTTACTTTTTAACTTTCTTGTGAAAGACAAATGACTATCTCCTGCAGCACTGAAAATGGAATGTAGGGAATTAAGAAATAGAAAATCTCAGACTTATCTAGTGTTTTGGATAATATATATGTTTGAATGATATATGATATATATATGTATGTGTATATACATATACACACATATGTATATGTATATATACATCTGATGAATCTTGGGAAAGCCTCTGAGGCAATAATCAACAAACCTGGTGACCAATTTATCTGAATTTGACTAAAATTTTTCAAATGATCAAAACAGAAGATTACACATAAAATGACATCATTTGCTTCAAAGATAGAGGCAAGATATTTTCTCAGAATGCACTACAAAATAAGAAAGAGAGATAAGTAAAACAGAAGAGTTAAGAGGCTATAAGAATAGACTTAAAGGTTTCAAATTCATATGACAGAATTTTCAGAAAAGTATAATAAAAATTTTGAAGGAGGCAATTTTTATATAAAAAGAAGAAATAAAATATCTCCAAATTAGAAAAATAAGATGGCTACAAATAGAAAGGGGACCAATGAGTACTTAGCAGAAGGAATAAAATACTGAAACTGGTAATATTTCAGATGCCAAATTATAAAAAGCTTCAGGAAAGACAAAACAGGCTAAATTCGAAGGAATGAAAATTAAATTACTCTTAAGTTATTTTAGCAGTTACAGAAGAATATTGACAAGAAAAATCCAATGTCTTCAAAAACCCAGACATAGCAATATAGCATTATGGAGTAGAGAAAAATAAAGGTATTTTATAATATTCTATCTACCAAATACTGGTCTTTTATGAAAAAATATTGCTAAAGGGTGTCTAGAAACAGAGAAAAATATTTCAATATAGATAAACAGAATCCATGCAACATGTTCATCAAAATTGTTGTCACTATACTTACATGAAAATATATTTGAAGCATCACATAATTTATTAGCAATAAGGAGCTATTTATACAAACTAATGACAAGGCTGGGCAGGTAAAAGACAAAGCACACTGAATTTCTCATTTTGTTTGGATGTGGTTATAAATTCTAAACAATTCCAGATATTGATAGAAAATGAAACTCATTAAAGTATCAATTAAATCTTAAGAATGGCACTACCAAAGTATAAGATGAAAAAAGTATAAGCCAACAAAGCAAATAATATTTCATTAATTTAACAAAGACACAGAGCTAGCAGAAATTTAAAAGAAGTATGGTAAGTAAACACACACACACACACACACACACACACACACACACAGAGGTTTAAGTGCCAAATGTAATTTCAAAACTACCAGTGGCCATTATAATGTGAATGTATATATGTTAAATTTCTTTATTAGAAGCCAGGGCTGAATTTGGGGAAGGTAAAGGAGGAAAAAGAAAATTCATGTTATCTACGTCCTTCTTGACAGAGGCACACATCAGAAATTCACACATGCACACACACATAACCATATACAGGAAACACACTTACCAACTTACACTTGATAAACCTATTTATTTCTCCTTCTTTTCCATGCATTATTTTCCTTAGATTTCCATGACACTCCTGTCTACTGGTCTATACCCTTTATCTCTGCTAATCTATTTTCACTAGCTAGAAATATATAGCTAATACCTTGCCTTAAGGTTCATATCTTTTGTTCATCTCTCTATAGATTTAAAATATAATTGATTTAGAATATATGATGATTCAGGCAGAAAAGCACACTGTCATTGTCAATAAATATAAAAGACATGATCAACTTTGTGAGTAAGCAATGAAATGTAAAATTAATGTGAGTGTTTTTATCTTTCTTTTTTTGTCAATTGGCAAAAGAAAAGGTAGTGGATATGAGAGGGAGGGAAGGAAGGAATAAAGGGAAAATACAAGAAAAAGTGTTTAAGAAAGGAAGGGTGGGAGAAAAGGAAAAGGAAGAAAAGAGAAAGCAAGAATAGGGAAAGAAAAAAGGAAAGGGGGAAGACAGGAAGAAAGAAGAAAAGAGGAAAAGCTGAAAATAGTAGGAAGGGAGGTGGTAAAGGAGAGAAAGAGGTAAGGAGTAAGAGATTGAGAATTCACATTCCAAGTTTTGGTTTTCATGTCTCCAGAGGAGAGAATCAATCTATCAATCAATCTCTCTCTCTCTCCCCCACCCTCTCTCTCTCTCTCTCTCTCACACGCACACACACACACACACACAATTCATGTGGCTTCATATTTCCATGGAGACTTTTCTTAGATCTCCATGACACTTCTCTCTAATGCTGTGTTTCATTTTGTTTACTTGCCACATTTTAATATTGGTATTTTCAGTATTTTATCTTAATTTCTCTCTGGCTACACAGTCTTCCCAAATGGTCTCACACCTCCATTCATGTGGTAGCAACAACTGACAACTCACATCATGATTTCCAGCCCAGATATTCTGAATGATATTGCACATATCCCATTCATAATTCTCTCACGTATATATGAAAGTAAACATAAAACCAGTATGTTTAAAAATGAAAATATCCTTTATACATATTTATCACTTGAGTCTCCACAAACACTCCATTAAATTATATATAATGATAAACTATGAATTACACATTTTACGAGAACATGGATGACCGTCTCACAACTAAGTGAATATTATAGTGGTATGTGTTATTCAGAATGCTTAGATTGACAAAATAAAATTAAAATTTGAAATTAATTAAAAGAAGTAATAATGCCATCCAGCTCTAGAATATTTTATAATTTTGTACAGTGCAACCCACCAATAAATGCAGCTATAAAACAGTCCTTGATATACAAGTATTGCTTTTTAGTGCCATAAAAATGTTCTTTCAGGAGAGTAGCACATTACAGCTTAAGTGAAGCTCTTCATTAGATAGTATGAGAAAATGAGGCATGAAAGGAAGATGGAAAAGCCTCCTTAATAGTTCCTGTGCAGATAATGTAGGCCAAAGACAATCAATAGCCATGGCTCATTTATTTTATGTCCATGAGTACTTAGAGGCAAAATGTTAGTGTTTGCTATCCTGTTGGCTTTCTTTGCTCTGCATCAGTAATGAAAAAATGGATTTGCATATCATGGTGCAATTTTTACAAACTTAATTCAAACAATAGGCTGTTATTGTTAACCAATATGGAAACAAATACCTTCTGTGTTATTTTGGGGTCCATTAAAATCCCTTCTAGGCAGTTTTAATTATAAATTTAGTGAGTCTCCAGAATGAGCACAACTAACAGTACCAAAGTTCCTAAATGCATTGGAAAAATAGATTAAATGCACATAAACAATTAAGAGTTCCATAAAATATCTGTTTTAAGTTATGTTCGTGTAGTTGAAAAAGGCAGTCTTGCAATTGACGTATTGCACAGCATATGATTTTTGAACAGTCTGTTGATGGAATTTCCATCTGGAAAACACTTTTGGGTAAAGGCAAGGGTCCACCTAGCAACACCTTTACAATGACTGCAGGTGGGAATGCAATGCTGTCTACCTGAAGTCAAAAGGTTTACTTCATTATTACTGCCATATTTTTTGAGAATAGATTGATATTTCTTTTTTACATAAGATAATTAAATGTTAGGCATTGTGCTTTGAACTGAATGACCAATTAGTTTCAGTTAAGAATAGTTCAAGGGGCTTGGAGCGGTGGCTCGGTGGTTACAGCTCTTGCCCGGCATGCACAAGTACACAGGTTCAAACCCCAGCAACCCACTTACACAGCTAAGTGTCAGAGCAACGAAAGCCATGTGAAAAACTCAATAAAAATTTATTCTCTCTGTCTCTCTCTCTCTCTCACTGTCCTTCTCTCTTAAAAAAAAAAAAGAATAGTTCAGGAATCTCTTAGTGGGAAAGCAGAAAGTTGATGAATTTTTCCATAAGAATGTTCCCATCTATTACACCATCCCCTGTTGTGTGCCAGAGGGTGAAGAGAAGCAATAGAAATTATTGGGAACACTGAAGACAGTAGAAAGGCAAAGAAAAATAAGGGGGTGGGGTGGGGTGGATAGTACAAATGAAAAACAGACTGATCAATAAATAAGCCACATTAGTAAACATGACCATATACAGGAAACACACTTACCAACTTACACTTGTGAATATGTGATGTGAATATGGTGGATATAATTCGGGGTTGGGGTGATCTCTTCAAATCTTGGACATATCTCTTACCACCTATTACTAAAAATGAAGAACAGAAGGAGTTCTCATAACAGAAAGCTTACCATCAAAGATCACACCAAGAGTGAACATATTCTAATAATGCATTATCTTAAATTATACTTCAAAACATATTTTTAGGAAAATGTTTTCTTAATGACTTAGCTTCAGAAATCTGGGAAAATGTTTTGAATCAAATAATACCTAGAAATCTTTCCTCTATATTTTCTCATGTTTTTATATATTTAGTTTGTGTAGTATTATTTAACACTTAAAGCACTATGTTAGATTTCTATTTAGACTTCCATTTTCCACTAGAACTTTTTCTTTAGATATAGTTATATTATACACAAATTACCATAGTAATATAAGCAGAAAAATGAAACTTATTATGATATATAAGATATGGTGAAGTATGATGCTTCAGAAGGAGCTTATTTTAAAAAACGTGTAGAAGTGACCAGTGCACACATCAGGCTTCTAGTTTGGGAAGCTAAAACATAAGCTCTGTACACTGCCATGTTTGCACTGGCATAGCTTTCATGTGGTTGCTTGAAAAGTGATCTTTCATTGTTTGTAATATCACTATCCTTTTGCTAATTTTTTTCACATTTTACCTAAAAAAAGTTCGTTTAGCTTCCTTTATGAAAATGGATAATATACAAATAATAATCACATACTTATTATATACCTACCATGCACCAAATACTAAAGCTAGTCACTGTAGGAAAAATAGGACACTGCAGTGCTCTAAACTGACCTATAAATTAGCTGGGTAAAGGGGAATTGAAAAATAAGAAAAAATAAGGGGACAAGATGAACATGATGGGGGAAAAAGTGAGATAACAGTTCCGTTGGAGTTAGGTTTCATAGAGGAGGCAACCCAGGAACTATGACTTACAAATAGGGTGAGGGAGACACTATAATTAAGGAATTGGCTGGAGCAGGAAAGGGCATCTGGAAGAAAAAATGGCTTCAGTGTCAGGGTTAAAGTTAGAGAAAGATAAGCCAAAGTACCTTAACTCAGTGTCAGCCAATTCAAGAGAGGGGATTCAAATGCCATATTGAAAAAAAAATACAAATCAGTCTAGCAATAAAAGAAGCAAAAGTAAGACACTGAAATATATTGGTTAAAAATTAACCAAGTATAATGATTTGACCGTACATACATATTAAAGAATTTACTTGATGTTTAAGAATGATCATGAGAAACTTGATCCATAAACGAATGGGGCATATGATTTATGGAATAAAGGAGACTCAAAGCACAGAAAAGATTCAGGTACAAAGGCAAAAAGCAAACAGAGTACTCCTCAGCCACTGAAGAGCAGGCACCTCATTGGTGACATTTAAGGATTCGACAAGCAGGGAAAGGAAAGCCATAAGTAGATATGCTAGATATTGCTTATAACATTTTCTAGGATTTGCTAAGATGAAGATAAATGTTTAATAATAGTTTTAATCTCTTACGAAGGGCACATTGAATTGGAAGTTCTGAATTTTTTTATAAGCCATTTCTTATAAATCTTTATATCTTTCTTTGAAATAGGTAATGAAAATTATAAATTATAAATAAATATTCACTAGGGGAGGAGACATTTTTCCCCCTTCAATTTTTAGTGAAGATACATATTGTATTTATGTTTCCCTTTTGACCCTAAGGCTAACAACTGCTACATTTATCAACTAATACATAATCTGCATTTGCAAAATGCAATTCAGAGGAATATTAGAGGAAATTAGCCTGACCTAATTTTCACGTTCTTTATATATCTACCTATTGTTATATTTCTCTTTCACTTACTCTTGCATTAAGTATTACATATTGGTTAATGATGTATCTTTTCCTAATTATTTCTCCTCAGAATATTAACAGGAAAGAGAAAGATTTTTCTTGGGATGGGGTTAGCCATTTATTGGAATTAACCATCATTCAAAAATCTCTACTGACATCTACTAAATAGCATTCCTCGTGCCTTTTAACTGAAAATAAGCTATTCATATGCAAGGATTTTTCCCTATTATTATCTCTAGGTGTATCAACTTAACTTAAGCAGTAATGCTGACCAGTAGAAAAAGCCCTTTTTTCATTAATGATTACAACAAATATTAGTAATAATACAACTATATCAAGGTGCTTTAGCTATATAGTATAGCTTTACTTGATCTTCATAGACATTTTCCTACTCAAATAATATAATTAAAATTTTACATTTTACTGCAAATTGATGGCTAACTTGAATTCATACTCCACGTTTTACTAATAAGGCTAACCACGTTTTACTAATAAGGCTAATGTGAGCAAGTCACAGCTTGCAGGATGTGTTTGTTTATTTTTAAGATGTGAATATGGTGCTATATTCAATCATGTTCGATTTCAAGAGTAAGTTCCAATGAATTATTAAAAGGAACAGTAGCAAAATCCTAAGATTGTGGATACAATTTTCTTCTGGATTTAATTGAGAAATTCTTAAAACATATATATATATGTGTATGTATGTATATATGTATATTCATATTCTGGAAGTCTTTCTTAACTATCACTATTTTATACCACACAGAAAAAAAATATTTGCTTATACTGCTAGCAGTAAATTTATTCATTTCATGAATAATAATTACTGTTGATGTGAAAAATTCTGAGTATAAGAATTGCCACGTTGGTCATTTACAAATTATTTCACCAAGTTAATAACCATCTATAATAGATTCGTTAAATTGTCTTCTTTAGAGACATATGACAATTTAAATTTTATTTGTTTTCCTATGCTATTTAAAAGTCAAAGAGCTACAAAGGGAAGAGATAGCTTTGTATATTGGAAAATTCATAAGGCTTGGAATAAATCAAACAAACTTTCTTGAATCTTGCTCAAACATTTACTAATTGACTAATCTTGAAAGTCAAGGTCTAGACAGAAAGATTAGAAACTTCAATGTCCTGTAGAATAGTACCTCCATCTAATACGTATATGAGCTTGGCTTTCTTCATAGTGAAGAATGATCTTTCTAAGAGTCATCTCTATGTCATACTGTTCAGGAGGACAGTACACCTCCTCCCATGTGTTGTAAGAATCCCATATTCAACATAAGCTGGAGTAGTGAGAAAGAACTCAACTCCCATCCAAAAACCATCAATAGTCAATGGCTTTCCCACCTGAACTCCAGGATCATATATCCTAACTCAGAATCTGACCTTGGATATTTAATAGACTTCTTGGACTTAATGTGCAAAACTGAATTTCTTACCTTTCCATCCTTCTATTAGGAACTATAACAATATGTACTGAGAGCAAATGATGTGCATGTTATATATTTTTTAATAAAGATAAGGAGAGAGAGAGAGAGATCAATTTTATTTTATTTTTTCATGTGGCCTTTGTTTCTCAAACACTTGGTTGTATTCGTTGTGCTGGGGTTTGAACCTGGGTCCTCTAGCATGCCAGGCAAGTGCTTGAATGACTGGCCCCATTTGTGAGATATCTTAGCAAAGAAAAAGCTAAGTTTCCGGACAGTGTACAAGATATAACTCAAGCTTTATTAAAAAAATACATATAGGGGTTGGAGAAATGACTCATCAGTAGAGCACTTGCCTGGCATGTAGGAAGACCAGGTTTGATCCCTAGAACCACATACACAAACAAACAAACAAACAAACAAAAAAGAAGGAAAAAATAAAAAGAACATATACATGGAAAGAACATATCTATACTTGCACTGGAATTTGTTTGGAAAACCTTTGAAGACATATATATTCCAAAAATAAGGGAATCAAGATATTCAAGTAATAGAAAATGTGAAACGGATTTATTTAAATATTTATAAAAGCCCCTAAATCTGTTATAATAAGGACAAATTAATTTCAAACCAGCACAAGTAGGTTTTCACATTTTTCAGAAGAATTTCATTTAATTATTATATTTTGTGACATAGTGAATAGCTAGGATGACAGTGAAGGGTTCATTGTAAAGGCAACCTTTCCAAGAATATATTTTGTCATATTTGGAAAGAATAATAACAGGTATTCAAAATCAGGTTTTCCTTAGTAGGTGGTTTAATGTATGTGGAATAATCTGGGTTTATTCCACTTCCTGTAATGATTTAGACTTTATTAAAAGCATGCTTGGTGTTCTTCAGGCTGTATATGAAACCACCTATGCATGTATTCCTCCTCCTGTTCCTTAGTCTCTTGCTTTATCTGTTTGTTGTAATTCCAAGAATTTCATAACATCTCTGTGTATGCTAGCAGATTACACTTTTAATGTTTTACTACTGACATCAGGAAGGAATACTTCCTAAGGGCTCATTTGTGTGCATAGAGCTGCACTGCTGATCTTTCCCAGATGACTTCCACTTCTGTCAACTCAGCATTCATTAAGTGTTAAAGATGGCAGAACTGAAGCTCCTCCTACCTTTCCATCTTGGTTTATTTAGCTCACCTTAGTTTTTATTTCCCTTTGTACTCTCCTTCTTTACTAATGCATTTTCTTTTTTAAAAAGTCTAGTTTTAATGTGGAATGATTTTTGTGCTTTTTCAATTACATTTATCTAATGATTGGGGTTGGTTTTTGCTAGTCCCTACATTTTGTTTTGGATTCCAAGATTTATCCTATTATTAATTTGACAAGGAAGCAGATGATTGGTTATTTGAGTCTTTTTCTTGGAAGACAGAAGAAAATCTTTTTAAGGTACTCTATACCTTTGGCTTACATGTAATATGAAAATCCTGTTAGTGGAGTAGAAAGATGACAAGACTTAGAATGCCTGGGGTGTTTGCTGACTACACATATACACTTTGGGATAGTTTGTTTCCTGAGCAGAGGTGTCATCATCTGTAACATGAAATAATCTTATGGAGTTGTTATGAGCCCCACATGAAACAGTATGACAAGAATCTCGCAGAGTGCTCATGATATTGAACTTGGACCTTCTTCACAGAACACGTCAGCCTCACTCTGATCTACTGTTTGGTTTTTGTTGTTGTTGTTGTTTTGTTTTGTTTTTTAAGAAGGAGAGAATCAATTTTATTTAGTTTTTCATTTGGCTTTTGTTGCTCAGACACTTCGTTGTGTACATGGTGCTAGGGATCGAACCCGCATTGTCACATACGACAGGCAACTGCTGTAAAGGCTGAGCCACCCCTCCAGCCCCCCTGGTCTGCTGTTTTTACCTCAGCCTCTAACTTGCTCTCCACAAGTGAGATTCTACTTTACAATTGGACGTGGTTTAATTTCCTCTGGTCTCACTTCCAGTGGTTCACTGTCTCTGGAACTAAGCCTTAATATATCCCACTTGTATGAAACATCTCAGAGAAGGAATTTCAGCCACTCAACTACACACTTTATGGCTTAAAACTTCTTCCTATTAACTCCTGTAGTCTTACTGTGTTTTTATATAATGTTTGGTTATTGAACCTTTTTGTGAAATAATTTTCTATATGTATATATATCCTTTGTGTCAGTAGTTTATAAACCTTGTGTCCCAGGAAGATACTTAGAAAAAACCATTGCTTTACATGTGTGGTTTCAGATGAAACAATATCCCCACCAAAATCATATGCAGATGCCCTAACCTCTAAGGTATTTAGAGATGGGGCCTCCAAGGAGGTGATGAAGGTTATATGTGGTCATAAGGTGGCCTTAATATAATAGGACTAGCATCCTTTTAAGAGAAGTGAGAGGTAGCCTTCCAAAAGACAGGAAGAGGCCTTCCAGAAACCAACCCTGATGGCACCTTTATCTTAGATTTCTAGCCTCTAAAACCGTGAGTAAATTGTGTCTGTGTTTATGTCAGCCAGTCTGTGCATTTTGTTATAGTAGCTCTAGCTAAGTAATATATGTGGGGACCAGATTTTGATTATTCTGATATTTTAACAAAACCTAATTATTTTGGTAGAAATATAAAACATAGTATCATAGATAATAATTATTTCAATGATTCAGATTTTTAAATGATATAAAGTGGGTTTTACTCTGCCCACACTGTGATAGAGAGAAGATCCTATCCACAGCCAGTTTACAAACCAAGATTTTAAAGATCTCAAGCATTAATTATAGCTTGGAGGTGAAAAAATTCTATATTTGTGGAAAGTAAGACATTTTTTACATGCAAAATTCACTGGAATAATTCCTTAAATATTGTTTCATATATATATATTACATGTGTATATATGCATATGAAATAGTCAGAAGTGTTTTATTTTGATCTCTACATACAAACTTAATTGCTAATAGATAAACAAAAGTGGGTTGATGTAGATATATCCAACTTGTCCACCAGTCAATCAATGTATGTACTTTATATTTATGCAAAAATACTGTGGTGCAACTTCAGCTTAAATTGTTGCAGTGTCTAAATTACAGACTTGAAATGAATATTCTTTCAAATAACATGGGCTTAGCACAATGCCTAAAACTCACAATGTTTCCTAAAACAATGACATAATGCATGATTTTTGGGGGTATGGACATATATTTACAGTTTCTAGAGCTGTCTGAAATCTCTCTGATTATTATTATGGATAAAGAAAATGTTATTTTTCCCATAGATAATTGGCATTTTAAACTCAATATTAAAAAACTAGTAAATATCCTCAAATTTATTTTACTAGCACTTGAATTCTAAATTAGATATTTTGTTACTTGTTTTCCTATATTTGGAGATTGTTTAAGTGAACATATTGGATGAGTTTTCCAACTTTATTTTGTGAACAATTCAAATAACTTTCTTAAAAAATATCCAATGATAACATTTTGTTATTCATATATACATACTTAATGTTAAAAATACTTTGGAAGGGGGCTGGAGTGGTGGCTCGGTGATTACTGCGCTTGCCCATAATGCACAAGTAAACGGGTTCAAACTGCAGCACCAACATATACAACCAGGTGTCAGAGCAATGAAAGCCATGTGGAAAAACTCAATAAAAATTGATTCTGTCTCTCCCCCTCTCACTGTCCTCTCTTTAAAACAGAAAAAAAATATTTTGGAAGGAATAAGTGACAAAGTATTTTGGAAGAAAAACTATAGGTTGATACAAATAAACAATTTTATAAAAGCATAAAATCTTTACCAATACAGTTCTAGTAAAATTGATGCATTATTATCTCTCTCCCTGCAAAAGTGGGGAAAGTTTCACTCTAGGCAGGATCATTCCAAAATGATTTTGGAATACCTTACTGTCTTCACTTAGATAAAGGAAGCTGAATTTAAGTTTCAACACATGATGTTTAGAAAAAAGAGAGATGGGATACAATGTCTCTGTTCACTACTCTCACTGTTGGTTCCTGGTTCAGGAGACACAGCTCCAGGTCCTGGGTGCATCCCTACAGCTGTGCCCTACAAGCTATCTCTTGAAAGGCAAAGTGGTAATAACAATATATCTACTTTATACAAATAAAGTAAAAAGTAAAGGAAAATATAAAAACAGCCCTGAGGACAACATCTAATACTCTTCATCAACATTACTGAGGTTAGTATGTTATTGACATTTTTGTCATTGTTGTTCTTGTGTCAAAACGAAAACATTCCATTCCAAGAAGTAATATAACAGGTTTAATTGACCCCTTAGTTAAACCTAGATCCAAGATCAAATGACACATCCACATACTCCTCCTCAGTCAGACTCTGTCAGATATTTGAAAACATTAAAAAGAGTAAGACCTATCCTTAAGTCATTTTTTCCAGTCTTAAATATTAGTAACAATGCCTAGTTGGAGTAATTTCAAAGTAATATAAGTACATTAGGTACATACAGTGTCTGCCTAGAACTGTGGCAACAGGTACAACTTGATTATACAGGTGCTGAAACTACTTGGCAAATATCACTTAGGTCCTTCATGCCTGGTAGGCAGAATAACTACCTCAATTTTTCAAGGTGATTAAGCTGATTAAGTAAGAACACTGTGATTCTTCATTCATTCATCTTCACTTAACAAGATAGAAAGGGCTTTTCTACAGACAAATGAATCTAAGTTGTGGGATTTAATACTCTTATTCTTTTTGTTTTTCCTCCATCCCCATCATAACCACAATCCCTTCTAAGACAGTTGGATTTGTAATAAAACATAATTCAAAGACCCTCATTTTAGAGTTGTGAGGTTCCTCTCCTATCTTTTTAATTGAAAACATTTAAGAGACTTTTAGGAAATAAATGCTGGAGTACTAACCTCTGAATGCCATTTAATCTTTTCTTTCAGTCAGTGCACATGTTTATTTATGAGAATTGCTGTACCTGTTAAGTGTTGAATTAAAAGGATTGAAGGGGAGGAAGATACTATTTTAGATAAACTCAGAAAATAGGGCTACATTTATGAACATCTATTGCAAACACTGTTAAAACCTGGTAAATTGCACTTTAATTATTTTGTAAATGTATTGAAATTAAAAAGCATTTGGAAAGCAGTCACCTAGAGTTGAAGAGGTTCAAATTAATCACGTGATTACATTGAATATTCAAAAATTCAGGGATCCTTAATGGAGCAATGATAATTTTCAAGCAGCATGAGAACTTCTGGCACATGCTCAGGGCTGCTTGGAGCACATTTTCACACTGTGGAAATGTTTACTCTATCCAGCAGCCTATTTCCCCCAATAGAAACACAATGAAAATTCAAACACAATAAATCATTCCCGAGGTACAGAGATTCAAATGCCACAAGTGCTTTGATTCACTCTGCTTCTGGGTGGAATTTATAAATCGAAGAACTTTTAAATTTGTTAGAACACAGCACTCTGGACATGAGAAAAGCAAAGCCAATTGGATTCCTGGATCTTATTTGTGTGTCACTCTGCATTACCCTTGGCAGTTAGTCACTGACATAACCAATAGGGTGCCAAAGTGTGATGTATGGAGCAGTCATTTCACCTCTACAGCCAGCCGTAGGGCCTCAGAGAAACTCAGACACGGAAAGCATCTCGGAGGTGCCCCCAGACTATCACCCTGTTTTACAAACGGGGACATATGATGTGTGCATGTATGGAAGTGTAACAACAAACTTCTTCAATATGTAAAAATATCATGAAAAATAAAATCTTGTTAAAAAAAATGGGACAGATAGGGCTGGAGCAGTGGCTCAATGGTTATGGCACTTACCCGGGACTCACAAGTACACAGGTTCAAACCCCAGCACCACATATATAATGAAGTCTTGGAGCAGAGAAAGCCATATGAAAAACTAAATAAAAATATTGTTTCTCTTTCTCTCTCTCTCTCTCTCTCTCTCTCACTGTCCCTCTTTCTTTAAAAAAAAAAAAGATACAAAAGAATCTGAGAGATGAAGTGAATTCATTCTTTCTGAAACTCAGGATTCCTCATTCCTAGCCCAGTTTCCATTTCTCTCCACCATTCAGAATATATGGAGACCACTTTGCACATGCACATTTGTTACCTCTAATTAACAAATCACTTATGAAATGGGGTAAAATAATACCCTGAATAGGCCACTCTGACAAAAGATTCCTTGGACCTAAAGGCATGTGAAAAAACAGCAGATTGAAGAAAGGCATAATAATATTCTCTTTTTCTTCCTTAAAACAAGGAATAAAAAACTCCTCTGTGTAAGATGCTCCCTGTATCAGGAGAAAAGTGACAGACTTTGATAGGCAGTCATGGGTGAGAGAAATTGGCACAAACAGCCTGTTTTTAAAATGACTTATCTTTTAAGTCTCTCCTCATCATTGATTTTTTATAGTTTACTATTCTTTGACAGTTTAGTATATAAGGAATTGACTTTGCTGCTTTGTGTAATCCTTTTGTTAGGATGGTTCCAGTGTTATATAAAACTTACATGAAGTCAGTAGCTTTTCTTCTGTTAAAATATTTTCTGTCATTTAAATTCTCAGACCCAGCCAGGGCACTCAGGGGGCAGAGGAAGAGTTCTAACTTCCCTACATTTGCATTCACTTGCTTTCTTAAACTTTCTACTTTCCTTGTACTATATTGAGTCCAATAAACATTTGCCTTTGCTAAGACTGTTTCATGACATATTTTGTTTTTCTCTTACTATCTTCACCTCTTTTTTTTTTTAAGAGAGAAGGATAATGAGAAAGAGAGAATCAATTTTAGTTTTTCTACATGACTTTCTTTGCTCCAACACTTCATTGGGTACGTGGTGCTGGGGTTCAAACTCGCGTCCTGACACATGCCAGGCAAGTACTGCAACTGCTGAGCCACTGCACCAGCCTCTCTTCAACTCTTTGGAGACTATTTCATAAGGTGTTTTGTTTTCCTCTTATTGTCTTCACCTCTTCAAAAAGTTGCTCAGGTAAACAGAACTAGTGTCCTTGATGCATCATAACTCAGGACTCTCTTTTTTGGAAACACAAGCTATGCATAGCACCTAAAATGGTAGTGTATATGTAGAATATGCTTTGCTCTGTTTAAAAACTTACTTCTTTCTCATGCACTGTGGCTGTTACCATCAAACTTTTGAATCATGTTTATGTAAATATAATATGCCACAGAATATTACAGCCCCATAAATGAAATAGAATTACAGAAATGACAAGTAACAAATGTTTCTTGCACTATACATCCTTAGTCACACTTGAAAGTCTTAGCACAAACTAGGAATCAGGTCTGCAGCTTGTCTTCCAACCTCATCCTATGGAGTTTTACAGAAGTTAGTTTTTAATTATGATGACATAAATTTAAGTTCCTGTCAATTTCAAAAAAGTATCAATTATTCCTTGTATGGATCATATTTTTGGTGTCAAATTAAAGAACATATTGCTTAGCCCTAGATCAAAATGGTTTTCTTTTCTTTCTTGGATGTTTTACGCTTTGTATCCATGACACATTTAGAGATTCTGTTTTGTTTTGTAGTGCTGTAAGCTCGTCCTTCCCAGTATTACTTAGCTACATCCTTAGATCTTCAGTTCATTTTTGGATAAGGTCATTTGGGAAAGGTTCAGTTTGGGGATTATGTCAATGTTTATTTTCAAGCTTTTTGTTTTGTTTTAACCACAGATGGTTTCTGATTTACACTGTGTGGACTTGAAGGTTTTTCCACTTTATGATGGTACAAAAGTAATATGCATTAAATGGGAGGAAGGTCAGTAGAAACTGGACTTTGAATTTTGATCTATCCCTGGGATAGCAATGTGCACTACTTACTATATGCACTCACAATGCTGTTCAGCAGCAAATAAAGCTCCTGGTACGGTGTAAGACCATAAGGATGAACAACTGGTACTTCACAGTGTACTATGCTGCTGAGGTGTGAGGTTTGGCAGGTAGGTGTATTATATGCATGCTTGACTTATGATGTTTCCACCTTAGGATGGGTGTATATAGACATAGCCCCACTCTAAATCCAGAAGACTGTTATTTGACAATGTGATTGTTTTTCTTATTTTGGTTTTGTATCATAACATTTTGATTTTTAAAATTATTATTATCACTAAGAGTTTATCTGTAAAATCATTTGGATTTTCAAAATAAACATCAGGCAGTAAGTAAATAAAGGTAGTTTAATTCCTCAGTCTTATAATACTTGCATAGGTTGAATATTCTTAATCTAAAATGCCTGGGGCCAGAAATGTTTCAGATTTGTATTAATTTTTGATTTTGAAATATATACAGATAAATAATGAGATATCATAGGGACAGGGAAATATAGCCAATAAGTAATTTTATATTATCTTTTAATAATTTTGTGCATGAAACAGTGTTTCATGGTGAAGACTCTTCCACTTCTGATCTCATATTGAGGCTCAAAAAGTCCTGCATATTGGAGCATTTAAGGCTTCAAGTTTTCAGACAAAGGGTACTTCTTCACCTATACTTCTATTTACCTGCTACACTAGCCAGGATATTCAGTAGAAAACGGAATAGAAGTAGAGAAAATGAGTGTCTTGATTTGCTCCTGACTTTGAGTGCTTGCTGAACTTTATTAATTAGGAAAATGTTTTTTTTAAAAATAGATACAGTAAAGAAAGTATCTTTCACTAGTTTTTATTTGTTTTAGAGAGAGCAAGAGAGAGAGAGAGACAGAGACAGAGACAAAGATAGTGAGTGAAAGAGAGAGGAAGAAAGGGAGAGTTCATGTTTTCTTTTTTCATCTGGTTTTTCTTTTTCTTCCACATAGTTAAACATGTGGTACTGGGAATTGAAACCAGGTCCTCGCCCATGCCAGTCCAGAGTTCTACCACTAAGCCACTTCTCCAGCCCATCTACTACTCATTTAAGAATTTATTAGGAATGCTTGTTGGATTTTACTGAATACGTTTTCTGTACACATTAAAATAGTATTATTCATCCATTTCATCTGTTGAGAGATTCTCTACATTGATTCATCCCTGCTACTCAAGGACAAATCTCACTTGTAATTTTATATTTTCTAGCTCACTGCTGCATTACATTTTTTAGGATAATGTTACCAATTACCTAATGAAAGTTTTAGTGGTACACTTTTCAAAAATATTATATGCTTATAAATACTGTGCTTGGCCTAATCTCATAAAAGTATTTAGCTAAGTATATAATTTTATGTAACTGTTATTTTCTTTCCTTAAGTTCATTAAAGACATGCTTCTTTATTATCTGTCATCTCATACACAAGAGAGAAATCTGCAGCCACAGGTCTTCTGCCCTTTCTGTGAGGTCATCTATTCTTTTTCTGTTTGTTTGTTTGTTTTTGGTAGCTATTAAGATTTGATCTGAAGTTTTGTCTTTGTTTTCTTGTATACCTAAATATTCACTTGGTTTTCACAGTTGGCTGCTCAATATTTTCCTATTCTTGTATTTAAATGAGAAACTTGTTTAAACTTTGAGTCCTAGGCAGACTACTTGGAAGTCTTTATCACATTGTTTCATATAGTTGTGTTCATTTTAAGTAGAACTGTTATCTAGTGATTTTGTTGACAAATCTGTTTCAGAAGATGTGTTCATTTACCCTGAAATTGATTTGTTTTATTCTGAGGTGCAAGCATTTTATTTTTCTCTCCCTGCCCCTTTCTTCTCAAATCTTCCCTTCTCAGAGGTTTATCACTGCCTTCATCCAGCTCCCTGCATACCAACCTCAAAACTTGTCCATTAGTTAAGCTATGGGAACAGTGTTCCTTTGGGGATGATGACATTTCTAAAGACAGATTTTGATAAGTGTTACATAAATCTGAATATAGTGACAATGAGAATTGGATATTAGAAAGAATACCATATTTTGAAGAAATTTACTCAGAGTTTCAAGATATTCCAATAAAATTATTGGACTTTGAAAGAAAAGAAAGGGGCTGGAACAGTAGCTCAGCAGTTATGGTACTTGCCTGGCATGCATGAGTACATGAGTTCAAACCCCAGTACCACTTATACAACAATGTCTTGGAACAACAAAAATCATGTGAAAAACTAAATAAAATTGATTCTCTCCTCTCTCTCTCTCACTCACTCACTACTGTCCCTGTCAAAAACAAATAGTAAATTAAGAATCTTTATTATCTTTGTTTCCCAGTCAGGAAAATCAACTCATTTAAAATGAACAAAGATTAGGTTGCCATTAGATATTTTTAATATCATCTGACTCTTAACAAATCAAAGCAGCATCTACACGGTGCTCAGAGAGTAATTTCCATTTTTTCTGTTGCTGAATTTGAGGAATTTGACAACTTTACAAAAAGTTTACATCCTGGCTAAATCTCAATGAACTCAAGGGCCCTCCTGGAATACAAACGATAGGCAAAGGATACTTGTGTTCCTGAGAGCAAACCCTTTGGTGAAATGGCATCCTACTGCTGGGTACAGGTACCCTTGGATGTTCTGGTAGTTTGGTTTGCTAAATGGCTCTTCTGACAGGGTCTGATACGGTCTGCCCAAACTTTTTGACTAAGCTTGTTTTTATTTTATAGTGTAATAAATTCCTCTTAGCTTTTTATTTTATTTTATAAACAAACTTCAAATTATTCTAAATGATTTTACCTGCTTTTCGAAAGTTTTAAAATGAATGGAACATTTCCTAGGAGTGATCAAAATAGGTCCATCTACAATATAATTGGAAGGGAAACACATATTTTATTATTTAATATCAAATAATACATTAAAAGTCATGTATTTTTGAAAAATTGACTCTTACTCTGTGAAACTATTCAGAAATAGTTTTCTAGAAGCATAATATTCTATTTTTTGGTAGCAGAAGTAGAATAGCTTTACACATTTTAGATATTAAAAAGGTATTGGAGATTACATCATCTAACACTCTCTTTTTACAAGTGAAGGCTATGATTCTCTGAAGAATTCATGATAGTTAAGAATGTGGTAAAGCTGGGAGAAGATTCTACATTTTTGATTGCTTGTCCATAACCTCCTGTCTTTTTCTGTTTGGATCTGGACCCATAATATGTCATTATTTTACTTATTACACAGTGATTTATTCATTCTGCAGTAACTTATTCACTGTCCTCAATGGGTTATTCTTTGAGATGCAGACAAGATCAAAATTCTCAGGGAAACTTTATTATCTGATTATGTGTGACTTTTGCAAAATTCCATTGCAATAGACTTTTCATTCTTATTCTTTTTATCATTTTCCTCTCAAGCTCCACCTTCTTCTGGTACTGAGGATATTTCTACTCTGGTTCTCTCTCTCTCTTTAAGAGTCTCTGGACTGTAAGCCTGAAACAGCTTTTCTGGAAAATCTGTGCTGTCTGCACTGCTGCTCAGGGGTACACACCCCTGCTCTGTGCTCCCTTAGTGCAAGGGTGTTTACCGGAAGCAAAGCCTGGCTATCTGGGAAGTATTCATCTGCTTGCTTACCTGTCTATCATTCCATCCCTCTTAAACTGTGACCTTTGGAGGCCAATATTGCTAGTATCTGCACAGAATCTGGAACTGTGTAGCATCTGTTGTGTTCATCAAGTATTTTTTGACTAAATTGAAAATGTCTGCACAAACTAAGATTTTGCATGGATCATTTACACTAAACTAAATGAATTTAGTAAATTAATTCTTCCTCTAAGAATCTTTTTTAGCTCCTACCTGTTCCCTAATAAATA
>PVKS010011906.1:0-34180 GCA_004027875.1 Aplodontia rufa | reverse complement strand
TCTTCTCCAAATTGATGTCACACATTCCCAATCTCTTAACAAGGAAAATCCCACAGTCTAAGGAAAGACACAAGCATCTGCTCTGCTCAATCTAGGATAAGATGCTGATGTTAGGATTTTAACCAAACGGAGACATTTTCCGTTGGACTTCGGAGAAAATTACTTCAGTCTTCTTTTAAGTGCCAAATTGATTTTAAAATTGCCATATGATAACTGGCAGCACAAAGCAATGAACAATTTGGAACTCTGGAATTAGAAGTGATCTTTCAGTGTTAAGTGTTGTCATTTGTGATCAACTGAAGGAGATGTATAATCTACTTTCAAAAACAGAAAACTATAACAACAAAACCCTCAGTACCAACATAAAAATTTTCACATTTTAGATTAGTAATTACACAGGCCAATTTATAATTCTTTCTCAGCTGGAATTTGAAATGGCAGAGTCAATAGATTTATTCAGACCTTTTATCCTTTCACTAGGCCATGCTCTCAAGTTGAACACTGCTTATATTTTGTATTAGTAATGTGAAAACACTCCAGGATGTCTTTGCATTAAAGGGAGATACAGAGGTTGTGCTATGTAATTGTCTTTGAGTTGTATTACAAATAACTCCACAGGAAACACTAAAAATTGACCCTGAAATCTACTATATACTAAGAAACATGTTAAGATTCCACCTATTATTATTTGAAGCAAATATTTCCTACGATATTATGTGGTTTTTCTCATAAAACATCACTTTCTCAAGTGCATCAGCAGTAATTTTAAAATAGAGCATTGTTTTCTCATTTATCTCAGTCACTAAGGATTAGGTGTTGTTCAAACAATCTCAAAAGTGTTATTGCTGGATTTAACCTGTGTAACTTTCAGTGTAATTCTGAATCAGAGGAAGTTTTTTTTCAAGTCCATATTCCCTCATTCATTCAGGAACTGCAAACTGATTCCATTTGCCCCATAGCCCTTAAATTATTCTTACCTACCTGTAATGTACAACGCCATTGTGTAAATATGACCACGTAGACATATGCAACTGAAAATGGCAATCATTCCCAAAGTTTTAAAATCCTACCTAAACTTTCCTTTGAGGCAACCAATCACATCAATTGCAAGTAAATTTATTTGTCATTCCCCTTCAAACTACTGGGGTTTCCTGCTCTGGGACATACAAAACAATTTCAAATGTATATAGATCACAAAAATGTTAAATCTGCTTGGTTCAAGAAATAACATTAATTCAAAAAGTTGTGTGAGTTTAAATCAGTGTAAGGTTAAATGCCAGTTTTTTCGAAGTTTAAAATTAATACATATAAATCCAGCTGAGTAGATTATATTATATAGTGAAACAACATGGAAGAGTAGAAAGTGCCCTAAATTTAAAGAGTAGCATTTTTAAATGTATCTATTTCTCTCTGGTCATTTAATCTTGATTCCACTCATCAAAATTTTGGGTATCAGTTTTTTCCTCTTCAAAATATGACTAAAGTTGACAATGAAATTTCACTTTTAACATACTATGATTAAAATGGGAGGAATCACAAGGAAGTGATCCTTATGTTCTGAGCAGAGTAAAAGAGGATGATGGAGCAGGAGCCCTTGAAGTGACCTTTGAAAAATGAGCCAAATTGTACTCACAGAAGCAGGTGAAGATAGTGAACCAGATAACAAATCAACGTGAGAAATGGCTCTTTTTCAGGGAATTCCAGATAAGTTTGATAGCATGATAGTGGTGGTGATGATGATGAAGAAGATAATGCAAAATATTTTCAATTATCACAATGATGTACCAGCTGCCATTCCATTTTGAGCAAATCAACCCTCAGGCAGTAGCAGCACTTGCCAGATTTTACACAATTTACAATATAGTTTCATTCAAATAAAAAGGAATCTATAATTGAAATGCCTTTGCCCCAGCAACACAAAAAAGGAGTATGATGTCTTCATTAATATGCTAATTTACTCATTTCCCATCAGAGTAAACACAAAGGCCCCATGCATAGTTTGACCCAATTAACAATATATAATTGGTTGATTTCAACCCTAAAGAATATCTTCCCAAAAAACAACCCTGTGAAAACAATCCAATCTTTAGGGAATTCTGAGGTTTGGGAAAGTAGTATTAAAAAACTAGACCTATGAAAGAGCTTAATATTGTTTTCAATCACTACAATAAAAATCAATAACACATTATAAAAAGGTAACACCAATGTCATATTATACAATATAAATTAGTAATATTGAATCTTTTCTTATTGATTTCTCCTGACATCTTCTGATCATGATAAACATCTAAAGGGTTCCCTTCTTTAAAATTCAATTAATACAGTATACTGTATTATATACTAAGTGTATATTGAGAAACATCTTTTTCTGTGCCTGGTCTTTTTTCTAATGTCCCAAACCATTCATCATAATTTCCTTATGAAAGCTCCTACTATGTTTTCAAAGATGCTCAGTCACTTGGGCTGCCAGATATAGCAAATAAAAATACAGACTGTCAAAGTAAATTTAAAATTCAGAAAAATAACAAAAATATCTTAGTGTAAGTGAAACCATGTAACACTTGGGGGGTGATATATGTATACCTGGCATCTTGCATTTTATCTGGCAATCCTGACAGAAATGATTGAGAAAGGAAGCACATACACACACACACACACACACACGTTTTTGAGATAGCACTTCTTAAATTTTCACAAAATATAAAATGATATTTCTTGGCTTCCCTTGCAGTAATGTCTTATCAAAGAACGTGCACACTCTTTCATATGTTGGCCCAGGACTTATCCCTTCCATCCCAGCTAATTCTAGAAATTCTAAGGCACTAGCAATCTTTCACACAATGTCATTTTTTTCTCCCCAAGTTTCAAGACTATTATTCATTGTTTATTATTTCCTTTCACAACTAACAATATCTTCTCCTAAATTTGTCTAATAACGCCCATCATTTCATTTAACATTCTTGAAGAATAGACCAAAGATGATTCACTGGTAATTTACTGGAATTTTACATTAAGAGAACTTACATTTTGGAAGGGCCATCTTATTTAGGTATCTAGTTTTCTTTGACTCAGTCAAAATGCAGAGATAAAAGACAAGATCAGAAAAAGTTATGTAAAACTTGTTACTAGCAAATCTTTAATATAATAAATATTTAACTTTCATATTCTTTTTCCTTTTTAAGAGAGAGGGACAGCAAGAGAGAGAAAGAGAGAAACAATTTTTATTTAGTGTTTAATTTGCTTTCTTGCTCCGAGACTTCCTTGTGTATGTGGTATTGGGGTTTGAACTTGTGTACTTGCGCATGCTGGGCAAGCACCGCAAATACCTCAACCGCTGAGCCACTGCTCCAGCCCTAACTTTTAGATTCTTATTCACATTATTTATATTGACATTTCTGAATAAATAACTCTGATTTTGTCATATACTAAGGGTCAGCATGTGAAATTTGCAGAGTGAGTATAAAGAAAAACAAGTTGAAATTATCAAGCGTTAAAAAATATATTCAGGGTTTGTATATGAAAAATGTGGATTATTTCTAACATAAAACTTTCAAAAGGTCTCCACCCCAGGCCCTGGCAGGAATACAGTACACTCCGTAGGACCTCATGCCAGGACACCCCCACCAACAGTGCCCAGGACTTTGGCCATGGCCCTGACAGTTGAACAGGACACTCTGAGGACAACAATCTCAGACCCTGCCCCAGTTTTGCACATGCCCGGGGTGTACTCCGGGCAGTACACTCCCAAGGACTCTGCAAAAGAAGAACATGCAGTCGTAGTGCATAACCACCAGGTCCAGACGTATAGGGCTCATCCCCAGCACCAAGCATCCAAGGTCTCAGTGCAATGCACCGACTGGTTCTCACTGGACTGCTCTGCAACTCCAGGACCCCAGGAAACAGTGACACACACCCTACCCCTTAGCTTCATCAACCCAGTGGGCTGCCCAGCAACTCATCCAGGTTCCAAATCCAAATTCTGTAATGTAGGTTCAAAAAGTGCAACAAAATGAGGCTCCAGACAGAAGCAGCTTTCTAGAAGAAGGTGGATATCAGAGGGCAGTGTCTGACCTGATCATTTGACCTGCAAGGAAGAAGCACCTAGAGACTAGCCTTGCTTCTACACAGGGAACCACAATTCAAAGGTCCAGAAGAAGCTCTTAAAATTAAGAATCAAACTAGAAAACATTCACCTCAAACCCACAATTCCCTACAAAGCAGCCAAGTGGACAGGCAGCAGGATGAAAACCTAGAACAAAGTAGTAATTATCTGATTACTAATAGGATCAATGAACTAAAAGAAGATTTAATGAAGGGACTAAGTGAGAAAACTCAAGAGGTGAAACACTCTATTATCAAATAAATAGACATACTGAAAAAGAAAGTAACGGAGCTAAAATCTGCAGTCAATCACAGCAGAAGAATGATGGGAAATTTAATAATGGGCTAGTTTCTATAGAAAACAGAATCTCAGCTCTTGAAGAAAGAACTTCCAACAATGAGGCTAGGCTGAGTAAGCTTGAGTACATGGATGACAAAAAAAAACTCACAGAACACAAGCAAAGTTTTCAAAATGTAAGATGAAATAATAAAAAAAATCTAAGAGTAATTGTGATAAAGGAAAAAATTAAAACACAAATGAATGGTATAAAGAACATTCTCAATAAAGCAGGTATAGAAAAAATTTCACATATCAGAATAGAGTCAGAAATGCTCATCCAGTAAGTATAAAGGACACCCAATGAACTAATCAAATGAGAAGCTCGTTGACACACATCATATTCAAAATGTACAACATGGAAATCAAGCAAATAATATTAAATGTTGCAAGAAAGAAATTCCAAATTACATTCAGAGGCAAAACAATAAGGATCATCTCTGACTTTTCAGTTCAGACTCCAGAAGCAAGACAATCCTGGAAGGAGATCTTTTGATGTCTGAATGACCACAACCTACAGCAAAGAATACTGTACCCAACAAAATTGACGTTCAAATTTGATGGGGAAATAAGAACATTTCAGGATAAGATTAAACTTGTAGCATTCATGAAAAGAAAAGCAGCATTACAATGAATCCTCAAAGAAACACTCCAGATAGAAGAACAAGTAAGCAATCTTCAAAACCCATAAACAGAATATTCAATAAAAGTACACAGAATCAATGGAAACCAAGACAGCACAGAATTCACTAATAAAACACCATGACTATGAGCTATAACTATGTAACTACACTAACACTAAATGTGAATTGTCTCAATACACAAATAAAAACACACAGATTAACAGATTGGATCAAAATACAAAATCCAACAATATGCTGCTCATAGGAGACCCACCTTACAGCCAATGACATCCATAGACTGAGGGTGAAAAGATGGAAAAACCTACCAGGTGTATGGCCCAAGAAAGAAAGCTGGTGTTGCAATATTTATATCCAACAAAGTAAGTTTCAAACATAAATTAATCACAAGAGATAAAGAAGGCCACTACATCCAAATAAAGGAACAATACAGCAGGTACTATAACCATAGTACCATAGTATGTATGTTTATGTGTGTGTGTGTGTGTGTGTGTGTGTGTGTGTGTGTGTGTGTGTTTGTGTGTACTTTCCAAACACCAATGCTCCCAACTATGTGGAAAAATTACACCAAGATATAAAACCACTTGTGGACCTCAACACAATAATACTGTGTGACTTTACTACTCCTTTATCACCAATAGACAGGTGTCAAAGCAAAACAAACAAGCAAACAAACAAACGAGATCTCCAGGTTAACCAACTCCATATCAAATTAACTTAACAGACATTTATGGAATATTCCACCCCAAATTGGCTGGTATACCTTCTTCTCAGCAGCACATGAATCCTTCTCCAAAATACATCATATTCTAGTTTACAAAGGAAATTTCAGCATATATAAAAAATAGATATCATTCCATGAACTGTATCAGACCATAATGCTTTGACCATAGAAACAGCAAAAATTATAGCAGAAAACACACAAACATGTAGATTGAATAATTCCCTATTAAATTAAGATTGAATCCAAGAAGACAAGAGAACAGAAATCAATAAATTATTGGAAGAGAATGAGAATAAAGAGACAACATATCAAAACCTTTGGGACAGCATGAGAGCATTTTTAAGGGGAAAATTTATAACACTGAGTGCCTACATTAAAAATCAGGACAGATCTCCAAAAAATAAGCTTATGCTCCACCTCAAATCCCTACAAAAGGAAGACCAATCCAAGCCCAAAGCCAGCAGAAGATAGGAAATAATAAAGATCAGTACCGAAATCAATGAAATCAAGAACAAAAAGAAACACAATAAAAAGAATCAACAAAACATAAGATCTGGATCTTTGAAAAATAAATGAAATTGACAGACTCCTTGCCCAACTCACTAAAGAAATATGGAATTGTAGTATATCAACAAAATCACCAGTAAAAAGGAAGCGATTATACTGATCCCTCAGAAATCCGATGGATTACTGGAACTTACTTTGAAAAACTATACTCCTCTAAATCAGATAATCTGCAAGACACAGACAAATTTCTAGACCCATACAATAAGTTGATGCAGGTGATACTGAAATTCTAAATAGTCCAATAACATGCACTGAAATCCACACAGCAATTGAAAGCCTTCCAAATACAAGCCCAGGATTCCCAAGTTTTTTTTTTTCTTTAAATATCAACTTAAAATTAGGAGGGAATCATTAAAAAACAATCAAGAACAAATGTATATTCACCAAGCAATCCAAGGGTGATGCCATTCCTTCGTTTCCCCCCTTTTGTTCCCCATGGCTCCATGATTCCCCCTATTAAACTCACATGTTAAATGAACTTCTCATGGAAGTCAGAAGTTTCCCTCTGAGTTGATTATCCCATACTCCCTCTCTCTGGTCTCCTTGATATTCTTCTAATTCCTTCCTCCCCACCCTGCTACACTCCTCATATCTCCCAGCATCCTAGGCCAGGTTTCCCTGTTCGTGTAAAAATTCATACATGTTGAGGTTATTATCAGCTAAGCCATCTATCATACTGTATCTGGTTGTATTCTAACTTCCACAAATGAAAGAAAATACTCAGCTTGTGGGTCTCTGGTTTGGGATTTTTCAATTAGCATATTTTTCCATCTCCATCCTTTTGGCTGCAAATGCCATAATATTGTTTTCTCTAATAGCCGAGTAAAATTCCATTGTACATATGTACCAAAGTTTATGAATCCACTTGTTGAATGAGGGGCATCTGTGTTGGTTCCATAATCTAGCTCTATTAAATTGAGCTGCTATAAACATCAATGAAGCTGTATCTCTATAATATTCTGATTCTAGCTCTGGGGAAAATACCCAGGAGTGGGATATCTGGGTCATAAGGTAGTTCCAGCTCTAATTTTTTGAGGCATCTCCACACCGCTTTCCAGAGTGGCTGAGCAAGTTTGCAGTCCCACCAGCAATGTAACAGTGTCCCTCTTTTCCCACAGTCCCTCCAGCATCTGTCATTGTTCGTATTCTTCATTTTTGTCACTCTGACAGGAGTGAGGTGGAATCTCAGTGAAGTTTTGATTTGCATTTCTCTTATTGCTAGTGATGTAGACCAATTTCTCATATATTTATGGGCTTTTTGGACTTCCTCTGGTGAGAAATTTCTTTTTAGTCCCATAGCCCATTTATTGATTTGATTATTTATGAGTTTGGTGTTTTGTATTTTTAGTTCTTTGTATATTCTGGATATTAGCACTCTGTCTGAGGTGTAGCAGGCAAAGATTTTCTCCCATTCTGTAGGATCTCTCTTGACACTCTTAACTAAGTTTTTAGCTACGCAAAAGCTTTTTAGTTTAATTGTATCCCATTTTTACCAAATCTATGAGAAGGCACTATCACCTCTTCTTATATAAACTATTCCAAGAAATTGAAAATGAGGGTGCTCTCCCAAACACTTTTTATGAGTCAATCATAATTATGATACTAAAATCCAACAAAGATACATCAACAAAAAAAACTACAAACCAATATTTCTGATGAATATTGACACAAAAATCCTTAATAAAGTTCTAGCAAACGACATTCAAAAACACATCAAGAAGATACTTCATCACAATCAATAGGGTTTCAATCCAGTTTTGCAAGCCAAGGCTGGTTCAACATAAGGTAATCAATAAATGTGATTATAATTTAAATAGAATTACAGTCAAAAAATATGAACACTTCAATTGATGCAGAATAGGCCTTCAATATAATCAAGCACCAACTTTTGCTCAAATCTCTAGAGAAGATAGGGATCAAATGAACTTATCCTAACTATGTTCAAGGCCATATATGACAAACCTTTAGCTAATATAAGACTAAAGAGAAAAAGGCTGAAAGCATTTTCACTAAACTAAGGAACAAGACAAAGCTGAACTCTCTTATCCCTCTTATTCAGTATGGTCTTGGAGACCTTAGCAAGAGCCAAAAGGCAAGAGAACGAAATCAATGAGATAAGAATTTGAAGAGAGGAAGTGAAACTATCCCTGTTTGCTTGACAGCATGAGCTTATATCTGAAAGATCCGAAAAACTCCACCAGAAAACTGCTCAGTATATAAACAGATATTCAAAGTGGCAGGATTCATGAACAAATCCCATAAATCAACAACTTTCCTATATGCTAACAAGAAGAAATCTCTCAGAAGAAGAAATCATGAAATTGGTTCCATTTACAATATATTAAAAAGAATAAAATACTTGGGAATTAATCTAAGAAGGGAAGTTAAAAAAAACTACAATGAAAATTACTGAAAAACGAATAAAGAAATTAAAAAGTTTGCAAGATATTCCATGTACTTGTTTAGGAAGGTTGAAGAAAATTAAAATGGCCATTCTGCCGAAAACTCAACACAGATTCAATGCAATCTCCATTAATAGAGCAATGTCATTCTTTACAGATATTGAACAATTCTTTAATTCTTTTGGAATAACAATAAACACATATTACTCAAAACATTAGTAAGAAAAAAAGATGATACGGGTGATTTGCAATACCAGATCTAAAACTGTATTATAGAGCTGTAGTAGTAACAAAAATAGTATGATACTGGTATCATGTAGACCCATGAAACAGAATAGAAGACTGAGACAAATCCACAAATTTTAAAATATCTAATCTTTGACAAAAGGGGATAAAATACAACATGTAGGAAAGACTGCCTATTCAACAAATGGTGCTGAACAATTGGAAGAGCCACTTGCAGAAAATTGAAATTAGATCCTTACCTCTCACCTTGCACAAAACTCATATCAAAGTAGATCAAGGACCTAGGAATTAAACCAGCTATCACATAACTACCAGAAGAAAAATGAGGAGTAACACTCCAGCATATGGGTGTTGACAACAACTTCATCAACAAAACTCCCAAACTGAAAGAATTAAAGTCAAGAATCAATGAGTGGGATTGCCATTAAATTAAAAATCATTTGCTCAGTCAAGGAATTGGTCAAAACTGTCAATAGAGAACCTACAGAATGGGAGAGAATCATGGCCTGTGATTTCTCAAACAGGGGACTATTATCCAAAATTTACAAAGTATTTAAAATACTTAATATTAAAAATGCAAACAATCCAATCAATAAATGGGCCAGAGAGCTAAACAGAAACTTTTCAGCACAGGAAATCGAATAAGTCAATGAATGCATGCAATCGTGTTCTAAATCAGTAGCAATCACAGAAATGCAAATCAAAACTACATTAAGATTTTGCCTATCTCTAATCGGATTGGCAAAGATGAAGAATATAAACAGTAACACATGCTGGAGGGGTTGCAGGGAGATAGGAACACTAGCACACTGTTGGTGGAACTGCAGACTGATACAGTTGCTCTGGAAAGCAGTGTGGAGACTCCTCAAAAAATTAGGGTTAGATTCACTATTTGAACCAGCTATCTCTTGTCTGGGATGTTCCCAGAAGAGTTAGAATCAGCACATTACAGCAACACAGCAAAATCTATGTTCATGACAGCTGTATTTATAATAGCCAAATTATAGAACCAACCCAGATGCCCCTTCAGGATGAATAGATCCAAAAGCACTGGAGTTCTACTCAGCTATTAGAAACAATTGTGCCCTTTGAATGTACATGGATGGCAATGGAAGAAACCATGCTGAGTAAAGTTAGCCAAACCCAGAGACTCAAGGCTTGAATATTTTCCCTTCTTTGTGGAGGCTGGAGCAAAACCCAGGCTTGGATGAGAGATTATCAAATTCATGCATTAGCCTCAGCAAAGGCATAACAACACATTATCTAGTGAAACAATAGATATGTGGGGAGGAGAGGGGAGAGGTGAGGGTGAGAGGAGAGGGAGGGATTATAGGGAGGGATGTACGGAGATAATCAATAATGTAGCATACTCTTTACCCCTCCAAGAAGCCAAATAATACTTATGCAATCATTTAATTTTGGAAAATTCACAATACTTATATACATATATGAACATTTATATCAGTTGTAGGGGCAAAAAATAGAATAATCAAGATACTAGAGTATGGGCAATACAAGGTTAACTCTGGTTTAGGAGCAAATACATGTCATATTGTTACTTTATACATATTTACGATTGTACAACAACTCAAGTCCTTAATTTAATAACAAAAACATAAAAAGGTGGGTGCCATGTTAAAAAAAAATTCAGGAGCGCTGGATTATTCATGTTTATTTAGAATATATGGGCTAACATTGAACAAATAAAATAGCATGTTAAATTGTAGTTACTGGTATGTATATAAAAGAATAAAAAATGATTTTTAAACTCTTATGAGACTATTGTACCTTATTTTACAAACATATTATTCCAATAAGAGTCATTCAGATTTATAAAAACAAGGCAAATCTAAGTGGCAAGATACTCAACTAAGAGCAGGGACTTCTTAATTTCTTAAACAAGCTAAGGGTTAAAAATTTTAGCAAGTGATTTTTCTGCCTATATTTTCTCATCCTAGAAGTGGATGCCTAGAACTAAGGAAAAGAAAGAGGAATAGATTTCTCTACTTAAGTTTTTCCTCCTCCAAGCCCTCCAATCCCTCCCATACTCCGTTCCTCTTTATCTGCCTTTAAATTCTATCCAAGGCACATGATTTTGCATTATCAATTTTTCAGAAGTGGTATACTGAAAGAATGAACTTGGATTAAGTGGTGAGGGGAGGGAGCACAGGAAACAAGAGAAAAAGAGGCTTGATGTCACTAAGCCAGAATGAGATCAGCTTTGACCCTTTTCTCCTGTTCACCTAAACCAAATCATGGGAAACAGTTAGGGTCTCAAAAAGCTGTTATTGCTGTTGCTGATGATGATGTTTTTCTGACTCACTCAGAAGATTTGTTCTCAGGTTTTTCTTCCTACATCCCACTCTGCTTGCCTCCTTCCCAGAATGAAGGAGGCCCTGAACACTTTTATTTGTCACACTGAACAACAGACCAAACAAAAACCTTTGAATCTGCTCTGGTATTGAGGGGGCTTCCTCCCACTGACATTAACTAAGTGTTTACTATATATTCATTCACATTTGGTAGAGAGCTTATATGCTAAGAGGTAAAAGAAAAAGCAGGAGTACCTCAAGTGATAGAGCTCCTTCTTCCTTTCAACCTCGAAACAGTTCAGCTCTTAAATTCAGTGAAACTCTGTGAATTAGAACACCCCATTAGTGAAGACTGTTTCATGTGCCTCTGACCATACAGGAAGGGTGATTAGGCATCACCGCACTCCTGTGAACCACGTATATATAGCTCTCTTCTTGAGAGTTGTAACTACATTTCTCTTTTTGTTTTTCATTTATTTTTGTTAGTTTGTGTAAATACATTTCTAATAATGTTTACTACCTCGTCTATACTGACATTCATCCTTTGTCAGTCATTTAAAAGCAGTACCTTGGACCCTGTTCATGACCCCTTGGCTACTTGGTCCTCTTTAGTTTATCTTACAAAGGAAGGGTTAGGACAAGAACGTAGCATTGAAGTCCTGGTCGACTTCTCAGTCTTGTGTAGGTGAATTACAATAGATGTCACTTAAAATGTCTGGCAGTGCTAAGGTTTGAAATTGATTAAAGACTCTATCTCTATAGTATCCTTTTAACTCCATAGTATGCCTTTGAAGAGGCTATGTGCAGAATTAAATATATTGTTTGTAAAGAGAGCTAGAATCAAATACAAGTTTAGTAAATGGTGGCTAATACTTACTTCAATATTTCCAGCACTTAGAACAGTACTCTAATTAGGAAACATTAACAAATATTTTAAAAATAAACACAAATAAATTAGCTTAAATTAGGTAGTGATTTTTCTGTTCTGAAATTTTATGATTTCTTTCAAGTTTAAATACCTATTTGGTATTGCCATGTTAAAATATAATGCATATGAAAATTCCCTGTGACTTATAAACTGCTAAACAAATCCAATAGATTATTGTTAGGCTCTTAAATTTGTGGAGGGTGTGAACTGATTGATATAAGCAGACATATAATTAGCAAATTCTTTCTTCTTGAATTGGTTAAGAAGACCCCTAAAGTGAGCACGATTTAATTTGGTCTTGTTTTCATGAAATTTCATGTTTCGTAATCCTTGGTTGCATGACTACCTAAATGTAATTCAGAGACTCAGAGAGGGTTTAAGAAATGTATTTAAATTGACATGCAAATGTCAGTGTTAAGAGACTTGACATATATTTAATGACTAAAAAGGAAAGATACTATTAATGAGCACCTACCTTGCTCTTGGCATCTTTGATGGGTATTCTATTTTCATTTTTACAAAACCTCACAAATTAAGTAGTATATCTGTTGATCTAAAAAGGAAACTAATGTCCCTTTGTCCTTTGCAAAGTCTACACTGTTAGCATTAGACACTCTTTCTTCAATCCAAGTTTGTTTACAAGGTAGTGCTTATTTACACAGGGTAGAAAACTCACATGCTTTATAGGGTCATAGACCTGAATGCCAGAGCACTTAATGTGAGTGAGTTAGATGTAGTAGTCAGGTACTGGGGTAAACTGAAGAGCTTGACCCTGTACATAAATGGTTAGAGCACTTAATGTGAGTGAGTTAGATGTAGTAGGCAGGTACTGGGGTAAACTGGAGAGCTTGAGCCCTACACTGGGAAGGCATTTACACTCAACACCAATTACTACAACCCTGGGGGACAATACTACCAGTTTTTCTATCTCTCATGACCTTTCAAAAGAAGTCAGAAATTGGGTTTTTATGTGATACCTTCAAATTTTCCTTTACAAACTAATTTTGAACAACAAAACAGCAACAATATTGAAAGTTGAGACACAAGTCACTATCCGCAACCTTCTTGCTTGTTAATGCCATAATACATTTCTTTGCCTTCTGTAACAACATGCTGAGTCTTTGCTTGGTTTGATGATTTGTTCAGTGTGCCATCTCCGAAATCTATTCACACTCGGGAGAAATCACAGATAGATGGTACTTGAACAAAAATTTCATAAAGAAAATCTATCTCTGTACCATTAGATACCGTTTCATTGCTATACAACAAATAGCCAAAATATCTCAGTGCTATGCTACAATAAGCATGCCTTTCTTGCTTGTGAGTCTCTTGCTCAAGTGGGTCAGAGGGGGTGTCTGTGCTTCAAACCGTAGTCTTGTGCTCCCTTTTGGTTGAATGTCCCTCCACACTGTATCTATTATGGTACCCCTGGTCCAGCAGGATAGTTGGGCAAGTCAGCCTCATGTGAAGGTGTAGGCCCAAGGGAAGGAGTAGAAACATCTAAGAATTTTTAAAAGGGTAAAGTTGGGACAGGCAATATATAGCTTCTGCCTATGCACCACTGGCCAAACATACTGCAAGTAAAAACACGAGGACTCCTGCTCCACCACTATCCAGGGACGTGTAAGTGTAGTAGCTCTCCACTGATATTCGCATTTTGCACTAAGATTCCCAAATCATGTCATTCTTAACTTTCTTTCTAGGAAAACTGGCTTATTTTCTTAGTTCAATTTTTATGCAATATAATACTGCTTAAATATGGTTTGCTTCCTCTAAAGCTTCTACATTTTGAAAAATTAGAAAGTTAAAAAAATTGTATACTACTGAAATTTGTTTACTCTGCAGAAATAAATATATGCGTACAATAAAGGAGTATCAACATTATACCATCATCAAAAAACTGTCACTTTAGGGCTGCAGTGGTGGCTCAGCAGTATTGTGCTTGCCTGGCATGCGTGAGGACCTTGGTTTGAACCCCCACACCAATATACACAGCTAGGTGTTGTAACAGTGAAAGCCAGATGAAGAACTAAATAAAATGGATTCAGGTTCTCTCTCACTCTCTTTCTTTTAAAAAAAAAAACCCAAAACTATCAATTTAGACTTTCATCTCAGCTGTACATCCACATCAATATAGCTGAATTTTAATCTTTATTTTTCATGGCACATTCACTTAGATTTTTGTCAAAAATCAAACCAAAACTGTATCAATTTATATGTATAATGTAAAATTTAAAATTTATTTTAAATTTTAAATTTAAAACAGTTTTTCAAAACAGAAGTGTAACATAAAACTGCATTATATATTACATAAAACTTTAATAATCACTTTGTCATTTGACTCAAAATTTTCATTCCAAAGACATTACCATAGAGGAATGTTTTAGAGAGGGTTCACATATTTATATTCAAGAGTATTTATTGCATTGATCATCTTAGTGAACATGAAAACAAAATTCAACAATGTAGGAATTTTAATGTGAATTTCATACATTCATCTTCATACATAGGAATGCTGGGTCACATTGAAAATCATACCATATAAGAATGTTGAGTTAAGTAGGTAATGAGCCAAATCCAATTCAAAGGTAATAAATCTGTCATCAAAACTACATTCCATATTTCTGAAACTTTTTCTGTATCATGCTAATATTCTGATACAAACCATAAACTTCTACCAGAAAAGTCCATTCATGTACACAAGCAACAAAACGGCATATTATTTGAGGGAAGGAGTATGAAATTCAGCTTGCCATTTTTGGGATGCTAGATAAAGGAATCATGTTATCATGATTTTCTTAAAAATTATTGCATCTATTTTTAATTTATAATTATATACACAGAGATAAGGAAAAAGTCTGGCGACTTCAACATTGAAGTATGCCAATGTTGTGCAAATAGACTTCCTTTCTGCCACAGACAAAAATAAATGCAGAGAAACATGCACACCCATGTGTGTGAAGAAACACACTGAGCTAAACCAGGTGGCTGCATTTAACAGAGGAAAGAGGACATCTGTATATGTAGAGATTATGGGAGAAGTCAAATCTAGAAAAGGCAGGGTTGGTGACATCTTGGTCATATTGAAGATTAAGAGGAGAACCTGAATTGTAGCCCTAGGATTTTAATGTGCTTGGGGATAGAAAATATGGCCTCGTATGGAAGCTGAGCAAGAGACGTGGACCTGAAACTCCCAGGCAAAGGAGGTCCTTCATAGCGAAGACATTTCATGGAGTTTTATTTTATTAGATTGATTTTAAATGATAAGAACTTTGTTTTGGGGATGAGCCCTCAAGATTCAGAGACCTGGAGCATCCTTGACTAGAGACAGCATGGCAATAAGAGAATAAACGCTGTTCTCAAAAAGCAGACAACACAACACAGTTTTAGTTCTCTGTACGGAATTATGGTGGGGAGATTTCAGAGACAAGATATCCAATTTGATGTAACTCAGATTTTTTTTTAAAGAGTGAGGGACAGAGATAGATAGATAGATAGATAGATAGAGAGAAGGCGAGAAGCATTCTTTTTTTTTAGTTTTTAATGTAACTTTGGTTGCTCGGAGACTTAGCAGTGTATGTGGGGCTGGGGTTTGAACTCGCGTACTCACGCATGCTGGGCAAGCACCGTAACTGTCAAGCCACCGCTCCAGCTCCTAATTCTGATATATTAAAACTAGAATTCATTTTTAATTATAATATTTCCTTTGTTTAAATCTTTCAAAATCCCAGCTATTTAGTAATTCGGGATTCTTACCCCTTAGAAATAGAAACACTGAAGGAAAAATTTAAATTTTGTCACAATTTCATCCAAGCAGTTTTCAATAATTTCCAGTTAAATTAAAAGCAAAAATAAGGTTGCTGCAAAAATACAAGTGTCACTGTATACTTGGTAGAGCTGCACAATAGTGTATGAATGAGTGCCTCTTGTTGCCCAAAGCCAGGCATTTGAGAGAGCCTTGAATGAGCAAAGCATGCACAGGCAGCAGAGGCAGGCAGAGGGTGTGGCAGGGCCACTGCGGAGCTCACCGAGATCGCCTGACTATGGAATACTCTAAGTGTGTTCTCATTCAGTGAAGAATTATGATGAAAGCAAACACTGTGTCAAAATCTTGGAGAGAACATACCAAATAGCAATCAACTCCACAGAATACGAACAGATTATAATTCAAGCACAGTGACAGGATTGAATTATAAAGCAAGGCACTTGGAACCATGCAATTATAGGGGGAAATACTGAACAATTGGGACAGATATACTAATTGCAGTGACTTAGAAATCTTAGGAAATAGAAATATTAGAATTAGAAAATACCTTTGAGGATAACAAGGCTGATTCTTATATGAGGATTGGAATCACTTTCCTTACTTTACAGCTACTATAACAAGATAGGTTCTAGAGTCAAACTGACTGAAGTTCAAGTCCGTTCTCTTACTCTTGGCAGTGTAACTCTGGACAAGAAACTTTAACTTACTTGAGTCTTAGTTTCTCCATCTAGAATATGGAAGTGACCATCCTATATGTTCTAGGGATGTTTTGATGATTGGAAAAAGTAATGTACATAATGAGCTTAAAGAAGTGCTAGATACAGTAATCACCCATTAATGTGAGCTCTTTTCAAGTATGTTCCTTGGACTTGCTATACAGGTACCACCTCATTCCAATTCTAGTCTACCTATTCTGTGTTCCATAATCACATTTCCAGGATATCAGATGTGGATAGGAAGAACTTCAAGAAACAGTTGACCATTATGTCAAAGCTCTCTCAACTAGAAATGATATCTACCATTCATGGAGGAAATAACTCCTGGTAGACAAGAGTATGCTTCATATGCATTAGATTAATTAATCCCCCTCTTTACAGAACATGAAGGACCAGAATTCACTGAAGTTAGTATGTGGAAGTAGGTGATTTCAAACTGAGATCTTTCAGACTCTAAACTCAATTGTGCTGTTGTAGGTTGACTTATATCCTCTCCAAGTTTTTATATATATATATATATATATATATATATATATATATATATATATATATATAAAATTTTTAATCTCAAATACTTCATACATGTGAGCTTATTTGGAAATAGGATTATTGGAGACATAATTACTTATGACGAGCTCAAGGTGCAGCAGAATGGGCCCCTAATGTGTCCTGATAAAAAGAAATAAATAACACAGGGAGAATGCCATGTGAAATTCAAAGAGGAAATTAGAAGCCATGGAACTCCACAAATTGCTAGCAAATCACCAGAAGCTAGGAAAGAGGCATAAGATATAATCCCCACAAACCTAAGAACCAACATCAGTAATACATCGATCTCATTTCAAGTTTTGAAACTGGGAGACACTATCTTTCTATTGCTGAAGCCATCCAGTATATGGTATTTTGTTATGTCAACTCTACCAAACTAACAGTGTCCTTTAAAGTACTCAAAAATTCTTTCACCCTTTCTGTTTTCATTAACATGGTCTGACTACTGATTCATATGAATGTATAGAATAAGAAACAATTCTGATTATTTTCGAGACTTTCCAAAAACTAACATTAGAAAATGGTCATGGATTTCCAGCACTAGGGTAGCCTTAGGTTTCTTAGAACAACTTCTTTCTACAAATAGAAACACAGAATTGAGAAAACCAAAAAAATATTTTAAAATAGACCAGCTAAATTTAAAAGAAAAACAAATTTAGAGACAGCTGAAGATAAATCTACTAAACTAACAAATAGAACTAAAGGAAATTTCCCAGAATTCATTTCAAAGAAGATGTATAGACAATAGAAGTTGATATAAAAAGGATACTGTGAGAAGTAAAATATATGCACCACAGCCAATCTGCAAGAACAGAATAGAGAAAACATGAGAGGGAGAGGCAGTATTCAAAATGAAAGTGAATGAAAATTATACATAATGAAAGCAAGATATGAGTCCCAAAGAGGTTCAAGTATCAAATATGTTAAATGAAGAACTGTCCCACACTTAAAATTTAGAAAAAAAATCTAAATTTCCTGAGTACAAAAGACAAAAATTCCCTAAAGTTCCTAGAAATAATGACTACTATATTGACAGCATTTTTTGGAATCCACCCCAATAGAAAAAAGTCGACAATGGAAGAATACATTTCATGTACTATGAGAAAATATCTGTCAACCTAGAATTATATCCACAGTAGGGCTTTCAGTGAAGAGTGAGGTTAAAATAGATATTTTCAGTCAAAAGCTTTACCACTCAGAGATTTCACCAAAAAGTGCTAATAGAAGTACTTCAAGAGAGTAAAATTTAACAAAGAGGAAAGCAATGGAGCATAAAATAAAATAGTATAGAATAAAGCAGATTAGTAAATGTATTGACTATAAAAGGCAATTCTAGTAATGACTAATTCTGCGGGTTTCAATTCAAAATATAGCTGGGCACTGTGGTGCATGCCTGTAATCCCAGAAACTTGGAGACTGAGGTAGGAGGATCCGAAGTTCAAAGCCAGCCTCAGCAACTTAGGCCCTAAGCAACTTAGTGAGACCCTGTCTGAAAATAAAGTATAAACAGGGCTGAGGACATGGCTTAATGGCTAAGTATCTCTGGGATCAATACATAGCCCCCCAAAAATATATAGACATAGAAGATGAGAGGGATTATTGTTAATTTAAAAGATCCTAAATTCTTTGTACTTGAAGGAGGTGAGTAGACTTATTCATTCATGTTACAAATGGTTAAGACAAGTATTTATGAAGTATTAAGCCATTAAATTTAAGATTACTAAAAAAGTAGAATGCATAACTTTAAATTAATTAAAGCAAGCAGTGAGTACAAAGAAAACTAACCTCTTAGTCTGTTTGTGCATCTTTAACAGAATAGCACAGATTGGGTAAGTGATAATGAACAGAGATTTATTTCCCACAGTTCTAGAAGTTGGGAAGGCCAAGCTTTGGTGTGAGCATCTGGAAAGCACTTTCTTGCTGCATCTTCATGGCACAAGGTGGAATGAGCAAAAGAAAGTGAACTCACTCCTGCAAGTCCCATTATGCTTCTGTTAATGGGAAGCATTAATCCATCCATTAAAGCAGAGTCTCAGGACCAGACTACCTTGCAGAAGGCTCCATCTTCCAACGCTTTTGCACTGAGGAGTAAATCTCCAAAACAAGAATTTGGGAGATATATGTAAACACAGAAATCAATGAAAAGGACTGGAAAAATTAAAGGCTACAAAGGAAAAGTATGGTATAGGGGGAAACACACATAGTAAGATAATATATTCAAATATATTAATAGTCTCACAAATAAAGTGAATGAAATTTCTTAGTTTAGTCAAATTTTTTGCAATAGTATTTTTATAAAAATCTTATGTGGCTATAAGAGATATGCGTAAGCAAAGCATCCATCAACAGGGTTGAAATTAGAGTTACTTGAATCCATTAACACCAACATAACAAAAGTGATATAGCAAGAGTAGATTAAGAGTGATTTTAAATAAAATGCTTTACATTTTATAAAGCAGGTATTTTAAATATGTGTAAGTAACACAACGGAAAGGTTCTTGTTGCTTTAATTAGTATGTCTAGAATGGTAACTGGCACATAGTGGATGCTCAGAAATGTTGCTGAGCATATATTGCATTAATACCAACAGAAGAATTATTAGGGAGTTAAAATAATTCTGAGTCTATTTGTACTTAATAAGTTAGACTCAAAATGTAAGAGTGCACATTATGAAACAATGATAAGGTATATGTACACACACATGCCCATTTAAAAAAACAGAAAGGCAAGGCAAAAGATTTCTGAGAAATTGTTAACCTTGTAATGAAACCCTTGCTGCCATCTGCCAGAGTGCGCCACCTGTTTGAATTAGACAAGGTGACTGCTGAATTACAGGTACTGTGACTCATACCAATAACTCTGTTATGTAATATCATACTTATATTCTCTTCTTTGCTTATTTAATAATGGCATGAGGTGCACTGATAAATGAGTTATCTTGTTTAGCTGAGTATCTAAGGCTAAGAGGACAAGGTGATCTTCAAATTCTGTTTTCACTGTGATTATGTTGAGTCTCCTCCACATTCTTCAACAGCATCTGGCAAGCGTGCAATGTGAATTGTTAATTCAACTCTAGCTGTAAAATTAGTCCAGGTTCAGCAGAGAGTGTAGGAGCAGCTGGTAAACAATACATGATCCCACAGGCTCCACTACCTGAATATAATTCAACAAAATGCTTGACTCATGCCCCCACCTGTTATTTCATTCTTTTCTCTTCTCCAGTGATGATGCAAAAATTAGTAAAGGCTTCTAGGTGGACTGCTAAAGGTGGTGGGGTTGGGGGTGGGCAGAATCCAAAACTAAAAGAAATAGGACAATGAAAAAACACTTATAAAGGATGGAAACACAGGTCTTTCATCTTGTTCATTTTCCTATATATAAAGCTACATCATGGAGTATTTTCCATTTTACAACTTTTTTTCTATCCTTTGGCCATTTTTTTAGCATAGTCTAGAAAAAGAATACCATTGCTCAGTAGCAGTTTTATATATGTAGCTGAATGAAGGAATGAAAGAGGCTATCAGGAATTAGGTACTATGAATTTGTAAGTGCCATTATCAACCCACTAAGTGCACAGTTCAGAAATTGGGTTGATTTCAGAATGGACAAAAGTAGATAAGTTTTACCAATACAAAGCATTCCACTTTATTTATGTCTTGTCATTGCAATGTCACTGGCTGAAGCCTTTTGTCCAGGTGGCTACCTGATTAACCTATCGAACTAAGATTTGAATGCTCATTAACTTTTGGTTTTTTTCATGGTCCAATTAAAAGCAAAGTCTTTTATTTCATTAATGACTTCATTTTCCTGTCCAAGAGCCAGGTCCCCAGCAACATGTTTGTTATAATAAATCATTTTAACATAGTTCCGATAACATTCAAAATGGTTAAATAGAAAGGACCAATAGACAACGCAAAAGTGAAAAAGAATGAATAATAAAAATGTGGTTGCTGATATTGGTGCAATGTGTTAGGAAGCTTAAAAATAACTCAAACTATGCGGTGTTTCTCAACAAAAACCACTGTGTTCCTCACTTAAGATAATGTTCATAATGTCCTCAAAGGAGTTTAGTGCTTAATTTACCTTGGGATACTGAAAAGAACTCTGTGGTTTTTTAAGACAGAAAATGTATTACTTTGTTAGTGAGTTTAAAAGCAAGCATTTCTCTCAAGGAGGGGATTTCTCTCAAGGAGGGGAAACATATTTTTCTGTCACATGTGACAGAAAATAACATGTGGTGCAAATAAGAGGTCCATGTGATGATGACGTAACTACTGAGAAAGTTCAACTTAGAATAGCATCCACTGGCAGAAGAGTCAATTCTCAAGAAAATATCAGTGATATGAAAACAGGGTGGATTTTATGATTGACTCAATTGGGAAAATGTCTTTTGCGTGGTGAGTTTGCGTTTGGACTATTAAGAAGTCAGGGAAATAGCACTGGGAGGCTGAGGCAGGAGGATCAAAAGTTCAAAGCCAGCCTCAACAACTTAGCCAGCCCCTAAGCAACTTAGCAAGGCCTTGTGTCCAAATAAAAAATAAAAATAGACTAGGGATTTGGTTTAGTGGTTAAGTGCCCCTGGGTTCAATCATTGGTTAAAAAAAAAAAAAAATAGAGAAGTAGTCTGGGAAAAGCAGCCTGCAAGCAGATGCTAAGACATATTTTGGGAGGAATTAATAGCTGTGAAAAGAAGGGTCAGATGAAGATTAGGACAGTGAAGAAGTTGAACACTGATATTGACCAACAAATCCTGGCCTTTTAGGAGCACTCCTTAGGTACTGCAAGAGGAAGAGGAAGGCAAACCTGTCCTCCAGAACTAGGCAGATCCTAAAGGACCTAGCAGCAGGAAGCTGTTCTCTCTGCTGGGCAGCAAGACCTTCCTTGAGACACAGTCAAGCAGCACATTCTCAGTCTTCTAGAGGGCCCTAATAGGAAAGTGGCCCTGTGAGAGTGTTGTTTCAGACAAGAGACATAGATATGTGGAGGAATGTTTATTGCCATATGGATTTCTTTAAATTTCCTAAAGTCATTTTCATTCATTTTAAAAATATTGATCTCAACTCACATTCACAGCAATGCATAGTATGTTTCCTGTGCATAGGAAGAAAACATCAAGGAAATAATGCCTAAGAATCAAATTTAAGTAATTAATCATAATTTATATAGCTTATCCTTTTCCTCATCATCACTGATTAGCCCAGAAGAATAGTCCTCCTTAGTGTGATTCAGAATTCTTTAGACACTTGTTGAAAATACATATTCTTAGCTGTGAACCCCATAGACTCTGATTAATGAGAGCAGTGATAAATTTCAGGGGTTCATGTCTTAGAACCCTAGCAATGTTGACATGAGTATCACACTGGTGCTAGTATCACACTGGAGGGGAAAAAAAGTCCCTCAAAGATTCAGGAAGCTGGGGCACTCAAGAGTCCTGTGATTCAGGGTCTGAAAGAAGAAAACATGGTCTAGAAATGGGCAGAAAGGAGTAGGAGGACAACTCAAGTGTGAGCATAGGAAACAGCAGTGAGGAGGAAAGTCCCAGTGCAGAAGCAGACGTCAGGATTAACACGAAGTTATGTGTCCCTTGCCAAATGCACCAGCTAGATGTTTCTGGACGAACAGACACTTCCAAAACACAACAATGTGCCAAATGATATATTTAGTACACTGGGAAGTGACAATTGCAGAAAAAGACAGAGGGGAATATGAGACTTTGAAGTTACCCAAGTGTCTTCAGCAGATTTAACAAGCCTCTGAATTTCCCACCTACAATTTGATCAGTCCAATAAATGTCTATTTAAACTTATGTTTTATTTAGCTTATTACCAAAATTTCATAAATCTCTTTTATATTTTAAATGTATAAAGGCACAGTCCAGAAACCAAGAGAAAGTTTTAGGGGCTGTTACCCCTCTTTCCATGTCTTCACAAGATTTTATTCATTACTAGAAAGACTGTTCGGGATTATCAAACCCTCGATCTCTTCATTTATGCCCTGTGAATAAATTTGACACATTTATGTATAGCACTGAATAATTTAGTGAACTGAGGACACTTGGGACTGAGCTATGCTCATATTTGGAATGCCTCAGAATTTTTATTTTAAACTCAGAAACAGTGAACAAAAAAGTATTAAAAGCAGAATGCATAAAATCTCTTTGCTTTTTCTATATTTAACATGAGTCTACATGCGTTTTCCATAGCACACAGCACTTTGTACACAAGACATTAGAAATGTTTGACAGAACACAAAAAAATTCTTCATTTTAAAGAAATGCTTTTAATCAATGATGCAGGGATTACTTCAATAATTTCAAACCAGTTATGCATGCATTAAAATGTTAAAGGAGGGGGTGGAAGGTACCAGGTGACATATTTTAGTTTGATACCATCTTCTACTGAATTATTTAAAAAAATATGATTCTGACAAAAAATTTCAATGTTTAGTCGTAATGGCATGATCTTGAAGATTTCAATTTTATGGAATATAGTTGCTTGCTCTGTTATCCAGAGACTTCACAAATTAAAAAAAAAAACTGTATCAGAACATCATTTATCTATTGCAGTGATGGTTCCACTAAGCTGGCACTGGGCTAACAGTGTCTCTGCTCTGGTGTTTGTGAACCACACTCACTGATGTTCTAAGAACATCCAATCCTCTTTGTAGTGAATAATGCATTCTCAGTCAAATGGTCTCCTTTTGATGGCTCTACTGAGGATTTTTTGATTTACAATTGTGTGAAAGCAATATGTATTCACTATAGTTCTGAAGTTTGTGAAGTAAAGAGAAGTATTTGACATTTGAATTTTGATCTTTTCCTGGTCTTGCTATGTAAGATACTCTGTCATGATGCTGGGAGCAACAGCAAACCTCAGCTGCCAGTCAGTCTTTCCATTACCTGGGAAAACAGGGGATTCTCTAGCATTCTGCATTGCTAAAGTATAAAGCTCAGTAGGTTAGGAGTATTGAAGGCAATTTGACTTAGGGTCCTCTCAAATTATGAAAGGTTTTGCTGATATCACACTATAAATCAAAGAGCATCAGCACTTAGGTCCTTCCTCTTTATCAATTAGTCCTTCAATCAACAAGAGTTGATCTAGCTGGTAAAGAATCTAGCAGGGATCTTACAGAGGACATGTCCATCAATGTTAGTTCTCCTTCCTTTTCCTCTCTATAAAAATGTCAGAAGCTCTTAAGGCAAGGAGAAGGGTATAAAAATGCATTATTAGTTTGGCATTAAAAAGCCTAAAATATAAAACTCAAAATTCCATGGTTCTACTGATTTTTTATTGTTTGTTTTTGTTTTGGGTGCCAGGGATTGAACCCAAGAGTGCTTAACCACTGAACTACATCTTCAGCCCTTCTTTTTTTTTTTTTTTATTTTGAGGCAGGGTCTCTCTATTTTGCTGATGCTGTCTTTGAACCTGTGATCCTCCTGCATCAGCCTCCTGAATCACTGGGATTACAGCATGTACTACCACTTATTGCTTTTGAGCAGGGAGAATTATATTGTTCATCTAACCTCAGCCTCCTCAATTACAAATCAAACACAGATATAAAGGGTTTAATATTCACATATTACTTGTTTTTGAACCATGCACTATGTTAATCATGTTAATGGAATAATTTGCATGAGAGAATTATTTTCTGTATTTTTATGGGCAAGCAAAGGAGTCTTGCTAAAATTTATGCAACTATTTAGCTGCAGAGATGAAAATCACTGCCTTGCCCTCAAACTCACTTTTCCTGCCTTATGTCAGATTACATAAAGGGATCAATAAAGATTTTAATTGAATTGAGGGGAGGCAGACAAGGTAATGATTCATTTATGTTAGTTTTAATTAAGAGAAGGAGTTCTGGTGATAAACCAATGACTTCAGGGGCCAGCCAGCAGGCCTAAATATATGAAGGCATAATAACTGTTATAGAGCATTGAGGATTTCTTAACTAGCCTAAAGGCATTCCCATTCAGTTAAAAAAAATGGACTAGTTCAGTAAAAAATATCTTCCAAGAGTTACCAATTTGAAATTTGTGATAAGAAGCAAAGGAAATCGATGCACAAAAGTAAGTGTGGAAAACACTCTAGGTTTGGGTGAGAGGAAGTATGGAGTGTGGGAAGTTATAACAAAAAGATAAAGTGAAGAGTGAAAAAGTGAAGGGACTGGCTGGTTTTAAACATATCAAAGACCTATTTACTAAATGTGGCAAGGGCAGAGTAGGGAGCAAAGGTGAAGGAAGAGCCAAAAAAACGGAATAAAAATTGTGTCCTTGAATGCCACCCTGAATCTTTGTATTGCACCAGAGGGAGGAATGGACACACTTAGAGGTGTGCCAAAGATTTCCCTGCTGTGTACAAGGTATCCTAACTATATGTTGTCTTCATAAAAGCCTATAAACTTTACAGAGTGGTAAACTGAAATCTATTGAAGCTAAGTAACTTTCTAAGAATTATCAGGCACATGATGGGGAAACAAAACTTCAAATTGTATCTGTCTGATTCTCCATAGAATACACTTAACCCTGTACAACAGTTTTTTGTAGAAAATGCTAATCCTAGATCTGTTATGTCTCCACTATTCTTAATGCTTATTAATTCTTAGCTAATCTTATCCTCATAAAATAACCTACATGAGTTCTATAATGAAGTATCATTCAGATTTAATAGATAAGGAAACTGAAACACTGAGTAAAAGATGAAATTTTAGTCCATCAAATTGAACCAATGGTGCGCTTATTTTCACAATTTTATTAGAGTATACTTAAAAATGAAACAAGTACATTTATATGGTTTCAATGTGATATTTTCATCCATGTACACATTGTGAAATGATTAATTCCAGTTCATTAATATATTCATCACCGCTCCTACTTATTTATCATAATATGAGAACATTTAAGATCTTAGCAATTTTAAAGACTCAAATACACTATTATTAAGTACAGTTATGATGCCATACGATAAAAATCTAGAACTTAAGCATGGTGTCTAACTGACACTCTATATACTCTTTGATTAAACAGAACTACTCTGCAGTCCAGTAATCCCAGTTATGGGCATGTATCCAATGGAAATGAAGTCAGAGAGAGAAACAGATCTGCACTGTCGATTGCAGCATTATTCACAATAGCCAATATATGGAATCAACCTACCAATAGATGAATGGATTAAAATAAATTCTGCGCATGTACACACATGCACGCACACACCAAGGAATATTCTTCATCCTTAAAAGAAAAAAAATAATAAGAAATAAGAAGAAATAGAAGAATGATGGGGAGGAGGAGGAGGAAAGCAGGAGTGTATCTTTTTTATAACCTGTCTTTCTTTCACAGGCTTTAGTATGTAAAATTACATAAATATTTAGATATAAAGTGGTTTTAGTGATTTCATTTAGTGAAAATGCTTTATTGGAAAGAGACCCTGTAGAATGTTTCATTTCCATCACTCTGATATAAACTTCAAAAACAAAGTTCCATCAACACCGGGGAAAAACTGCCATTAGCTAGAAGACAGCAACTTTTCTCTTAATGGAAACACTAAATCACTGCTTTCAAAACTAAATGATATAAAACAGCTTATTTCCTTAAGAATGAGGAACAATGTATTTTTAAAAGTAACATATGTTATTTTCATTTACCTTAAATGACACATGGAAATTAAAAGCCTACCATTAAATAGAAAAATTATTTCAAGAAATGAAATATAATGCCAAAAAGAATTTATACCCAGTTTCAAGACTAGAAAATGGACTATTGCTCATAATAAAAGAGAAGGAGTAAGAATCCAGGCTTAATGTCATGAAAATAAATGATAAAACCTGAGAACAACAAATGTGGTCTATACATAGAGTGGATGAAAAGTAAAAGAAGCTGAAATAGATGTCTGCATCTTCACTGGCTTCAAAGATAACCAAGGTGAGTTTCATAGTAGTTTCATAAAATAAAAATACTCTATACTGGTATGCTGCAGTTCTTTTGATTACCAGTAGAAAACCAAACTTTGGTTACCTCTAGTCAAAGAGAAAAATAAAATTAATAACAGGATATAAAACAACACAATGAAGTCAGCCAGGTGATCTATGAGAAATGGAAACAATTCTTCAGGAAACTGAAATAAACTTGGGAATCTTTCATAAAGCCCATGCCATTTTATCCCTCAAATCTAAGTTTTGCTTTAGAGTTAAGTATACATAGTATATCTTTGTCTATTCCGGGCTTCTTATTCTTCCAAATAAATATAATTTTTCTATATCCATGAAGAATGTCATTGGTGTCTTTATGGGGATTGCATTGAATATGCACAGGGCTTTTGGCAGAATGACCATTTTAATTATATTGATTCTGCCTATCCAAGAACATGGGATGCCTTTCCATTTTCTCAGGTCTTCTGCAATTTTTTCTTCCATGTTTTATAATTTTCACCATAGAGTTCTTTTACATCCTTTATTAGAATAATTCCCAAGTTTTCCAAGTTTTTTTTTAAGTTATAGTAAATGGGATGGATTTCCTGATTTCTTCTTGGCTGAATCACAGTTGGAGTATAGGAAAGCTATTGATTAATGGGTGTTGATCTTGTATTCTGCAATGCTAAATTTATTTATAAGCTGTAGATACCTTCTGGAGGAGTTTTTTTGGTCTTCTAGATATAGGGTCATCTCATCAGCAAATAGAGATTGTTTGACTTCCTCTTTTACTCTTCTCATCGCTCTGATTTCCTTCTTTTGCCTGATTTCTCTGAATAGGATTTCGAGGACTTTTTGAGTAAAAATGGTTAAGAGTGGACAACCTTGTCTTTTTTGGTTTTTCTCCATTTAGTATGTTGTTGGCTGTGGGTTTGTCATAGATGGCCTTTACATGATTAAGATAAGTTCCTTAATTCCTAAATTCTCCAGTGTTTTGAATATGAAAGTTAAAAAAAAGATTTCATAATACCTGACATGAAATTATACTATGGAGCTGTAGTAACAAAATAGCATGATATGAGTATCAAAACAGACATGAATATCAATGGAACAGAATAGAAGACATAGAGACAAATCCACAAATCTTTATCTAATATTTGACAAAGGGGGCAAAAATATACTTTGGAGGAAAGATAGTCTGTTTAACTAATGGTGCTGGATAAACTGGACAGTCATATGCAGAATAACGAAATTAGATCCTTATCTCCCGCTCTGCACAAAGATTAAATTGAAATTAATCAAGAACCTAGGAATTAAACCATCTACCATACAACTGTTAGAAAAAAACAATAGGATCAACATGCTACCATTTATGCATAGGGAGCAATTTCCTTAACCAGACCCCCATACACAAGAATTAAACCCAAGAATATATGAACGGGATGCAACTAAACTAAGAAGCTTCTGCACAGCTAAGGAGTTAGTCAAAAATGTAAAGAGAGAGCCTACAGAATGGGAGAAAATCATGGTCAGCTATTCCTTTGACAAGGAATATCCAGAATATACAAAGAACTCAAAAAACTTTATAACCAAAACATTCAGTCCAATCATTAAAGTAAAGAATTATACAGAAACTTCTCAACAGAAGAAATACAGAAGGCCGATAAACATATCAAAAAAAATGTTCAACATCTCTAGCAATCAGAGAAATGAAAATCAAAACATTAAGATTTTGCCTCACTCCAGTAAGAAAGGGAAAGATGAAGAATACAAACAACAACAGATGCTGGAGAGGTTGTGGGGAGAAAGGAACACTTATACTCTTTTGGTGGGACTTTAGAATAGTACGATCACTCTGGAAAGCAGTATAAAAACTCCTCAAAAAACTAGAGACGGAATCACTGTATGACTTAGCTATCTCACTACTGTTTATATTACCAGAAGAAATAAAATTAGCATATTACAGTGACACAACTATCATTGTTACAGAAGCACAATTCACAATAGCTAATTATGGAATAACTCAGATGCCCTTCACTAGATGAATGGATCCAAAAGCTGTACGCACACACACACGCGCGCGCACACACACACACACACACACATGGAGTTCTACTCAGCTATTAAAAATAACAAAATCATGGCTTTTGTGGGTAAATAGATAGAAATGGAAAAAATATGCTAAGTGAAACAATCCAAACTCAGAGCCTCAAAGGTTTAATTTTTCTCTCATAAGTGGAAACTAGAGTAAAACTAAGAATACGGTGAAAGATTTTCAAGTTTATATAATAGACTCACCAAAGTCAGAATAAAACAAGATCTGGGTGAAGTCTAGTTATGAAGGGAGAGTGAGGAGGTGGAGGGTAGAGCTTGGGAAGAAAAAAGGGGGGGTATAAATATTGTATGGTATATTTTACTCCCCCCAAGAAGCTAAATCACACTCATAAGGCATTTAAAACTGAAAAAAATTTTAAATTATATATATATATATATATATGTAGATATATTAATATTGGTAATGGAGGAAATGCAGTGAAGGTACAAGACTGGGTAATGGGTGGAGGAAGGATTTGGGGTAAGGATTGGGTTCAAGGTACATTGTCATTACATGCCCATGTAAAAATGTGTAACAATGAATCCCTTCACCATGTAAGACTATGTAAGATATAACTAAATTTCATTCAACCTTATGTTCCTAATTTCATAGCAAAACACATTGGTAAATATGGAAAGCCATAAATCTTCGTGGATTCTATTCCTAATGGGGCAAGGGCTCTAGAGCATGACAAATTCATCTTGTGAACCAAGAAACTTTTGACAGAAGAATACTGAAAGATTATGAAGGGGAAAAAAGTACAGTTACTCAATTATTTAATGTAATAAAATAAAATTATTTAAATGGTGATCTTAACAACTTATATATTAAATGGACAGAATTAAAAGTGACTTAGAAAAAAATGAGTTAAGTGCACATTCTTTGATCAGCCCACTGTATTCAGGGGACTACCATGAAGAATAGATGAAGGAACTGGTGTCCATCTACTCCTCTTTGAGGGGAAATTCTCAGGATAGAACAGGTATCTAGTTGGCACTGTCTATACAGAAAACTAATTACGATGAACAAAAATCAAAATAAAAAACTAATAGTCCAACATGAATTTCTGATTCAAGAATGATCTAATTCCATATAATTGTAATATACAGAAGATTATGTAACTATTATAGCAAAATAATCACCTGGTGGAATTACTGTAAAAATGCAAGGACATGGAATTATTACCACTTTATTTATCATCTTCATCCAAAGGACATTAATTTCATTTTCAAATAGATTTCTTCAGATTACATAGTTAATTTGCATAATTAATTAATATTCTAAAATTATTAATCATGACAAATACCTGATTTTATTATCTTGACATAATCCATTCAATATTTTTAATTCAAAATATTAACCTTTTGCTATAATTCTTTCAGTTATTACTTTTTTGTTGAAGAGAGAAAGAAAGGGAGAGAAAGAGAGAATCAACTTTACTTAGTTTTTCAGCTGGCCTTTATTTCTCTGACACTTAGTTGTGTAGGTGGTGCTGGGGTTCAAACCTGGGTCCTTGTGCATGCTAGGCAAGTGCTTCAACCTCTGAGCCACCACTCCAGCCCAAGATATTACTTTTGTTTATATATTATTTATTTTGAAAAGTTGTTTTATTCTTTCACGGATAGGATTAGTATTAAAACTCCAAGATATTACTTTTAAAGAAAAAATCTTTAATATAAAATTGAACTATCCCATCCTCTCCTGAAGTAAAACTTCTGAAACTGATGCTCACAATTCCTCTCCATCATTTAGAATTTTTCTTATACCAAGGCACTGAAGAACAGACTGTATAATTTTGTCAGTATTTATCAACAAGTAATATTTTATCATGCTGTATCATAGTTTTCAATGTTTTGCATTACTTTTCATATTAATCAAGAGATACATAAAGGAGAGGTGTATGTATTGGTTCATGAGTAGTATGTTTCAACATTAAACATTTAAAATTTTTCTTCAAATAAGCCAATATTTAGTAAAGTGGCAATAAATACTTTAGCCCAGTTTTAAAGAAGCTCAGCAAAACATGATTCTAACATTGGGGAAGAACAAAGAATCCAAAAAGCCAAAATGATTTCCCTTAGAAAATATGTTCTTCTACCTATAATACTTGAAATACACTAATTAAAAATAAGATAACCCTGCAGAAATAGTTAAAATAGAAAACAAGGAAAAGATCCCACAAATAGCTGCATGTATATATGGAAACTTAAATTGCAAAAGAAACTTGGTTACATGATGAACTATTCAATTATTTTGATCATGAGGAAAAAAATAAAACTTGACTCCCACCTGCCTCATGTATAAAACACAGCATCAAATTTACAATGACATAAACTGTATAACTTTAGTTTTAAATTACTTTAAGAAGATACACTAAAGATGAGCAATAAAAAGACTGATAAATTATAATTCATTAAATTAATACATCTTTAATAGCAAATATTAATAAAAAACTAGTGTCAAAATAATGGCAGAAGCCATAACAAAATTTGAAACACAAAAAAAATCAGTATTTAGAATATGTGAAAAATTCCTTAACACAAGATAAAGGCCAACAAGCAAAAAGAAAAATGTAACAAGAGTTAATAACAGACAATTACCTAAAGAGATAATAAGAATGGTTTGTAAATATGTAAGCAAAATATAAAAAATCATTAGTATTAGAAAAATTACATTAAAACAGTGACATTCTTTTCCATATCATTAGGAACAAAATACAAAAATATGATACTGACAGATGGTCAGTAAATGTAACAACAAGGATTATGGAATATTGGTTGGAATATAATTTGGAAAATCCTCTCAAAGATAAAACTATCAGTATCTATTAAGCTTTCTATAACTGGACAAACTCTTTCAAGTGCTTGAGAGAAACATTATAAAAATGATCAATTTAGCATTGTTAGAATTGTAACCAAAATATCCACTTTAATTTTTTTATAAAATAGAAGAGTAAGCACCAATTAAAATAGTTTAATTAAACCTAAATGCATTAACATAAAGGTATTTATAAAAATAATGTTCTAAAATATTCTAGACTTAGAAATATGTATAGCATATCTATTATAAAAAGTTAAAATATGTGAACCATGCTACATACTATTTATGTTCTATATATTCATTCTGTAAAACTTTAAACAAGCATATGAAAGTACTAAATATTTATATGAATGATTTCCTTTAGGGTAGAGGCAACAGAATAAGATCTAGGATGAAAACATAGAAGACTAAAATGGATTTGCAATTATTGCAAACTTTGAGTGTATTAATGTTTAATGTAATGATCTTATGCATTTCTATAGTTTAGATATATTTCATAATAATGCAAAGGCAATAATGTCATTGACTGAGTAGGCTCCCTTTGAAAAAAAATAAAACTCTATATAAATAAATATATTAAAACAAGTCAAAATCCTTAATAAAGTGCTAGCAAACCATATTCAAAAACTTATCAAGAAAATAATACATCACGATCAAGTGGGCTTCATCCCAGGAATACAGGGCTGGTTCAACATACGCAAAACAATTAACGTAATCCACCACTTAAACAGAATCAAGGACAAAAACCATATGATCATCTCATTGGATGCAGAAAAGGCCTTTGATAAAATCCAGCACCTTTTATGCTCAAAACTCTAGAGAAGATGGGGTTCAAAGGACCATTTCTGAACTTTGTTAAGGCTATATATGCTAAACCCTCAGCTAGTATAATATTAAACGGAGAAAAGCTGAAAGCATTTCCACTAAAGTCGGGAACAAGACAAGGCTGTCCGCTCTCAACACTTTTATTCAATATTGTTCTTGAGACCCTAGCTGGAGCAATTAGGCAAGAGAAAGAAATTAAAGGGATAAAAATAGGAAGAGAGGAAGTCAAACTCTCTCTTTTTGCTGATGACATGATCCTGTATCTGTAAGATCCAAATAACTCCATCAGTAAACTGCTTGAACTCATAAATAGATTAAGCAAAGTGGCAGGATACAAGATCAACACGCGTAAATCAATAGCTTTCCTATATACTAATAATAACGGGACTGAAGAAGTCAGGAAATCAGTCCCTTTCAAAATAGCTTCGAAAAAAATAAAATACTTGGGAATTAACCTCACAAGGGAAATCAAAGATCTCTTCAATGAAAACTATAGAATGTTGAAGAATGAAATCCAAAATGACCTAAGAAGATGGAAAGATGTCCCATGCTCTTGGATAGGCAAAATTAATAAAATAAAAATGGCCATTCTTCTGAAAGCTTTCTATAGATTTAATGCTATCCCTATAAAGATACCTATGTCATTCTTTACAGACATAGAAAAAGCAATTCTCAAATTCATTTGGAACAATAAGAAACCAAGAATTGCCAAAATACTACTAAGCAAATTAACAGGTAGTTTTGCCATTGCAGATCTAAAACTATACTATAGAGTCATACTAACAAAGACAGCATTATAGGAATCAAGATAGGAAAGAAGACCAATGGAATAGAATAGAAGACCTGAAACCCTCAAATCTTTAAACGTCTGATTTTTGACAAAGGGGGACAAAATATTACATGGAGAAGTGACAGCCTCTTCAACAAATGGTGCTGGACAAACTGGTCATCCACTTGCAGAAAATTGAAATTAGACCCATATCTTTCTCCTTGCACAAGAATCAAAACAAAATGGATCAAGGAGCTAGGCATTAAACTAGCTACGTTGCAACTGATAGAAGACAAATTAGGTCCAACACTTCAACATTTGGGAGTAGGCAAAGACTTTCTCAACAGGTCTCCAAAAGTGAAGGAAGTAAAGTCAAAAATCAGTGAATGGGATGCCATAAAGCTAAAAACCTTTTGTACAGCCAAGAAAACAATCAAAAGAGTCAAGAGGTTTCCTGCAGAAATGGAGAGAATCATGGA
>PVKS010011905.1:0-55270 GCA_004027875.1 Aplodontia rufa | reverse complement strand
TAAAAAAAAAAAAAAAAAAAAAGTTAATTTCAGGGCTGGAGCAGTGGCTCAGTGGTTGCAGCGCTTGCCCGGCATGCGCAAGTACACGGGTTCAAGCCCCAGCAACCCACGTGTACAACTAAGTGTCGGAGCAATGAGGGCCTTGTGAAAATCTCAATAAAAGTTGATTCTCTCTGTTTCTCTCTCACTGTCCCTCTCTTAAAAAAAAAAAAGTTAATTTCAGAATGAAAATTAACAGTCTAAGAGAGGGTGAACCAGGTCTGTTATTTGGCTCCTCAAAGACAAACACATATTGTGATTGAGAGTCTAGGGGTGTAAAGAAACAGGCATCTAATGCAGTAAACTAAATAGCAGTAGCTAGGATCTCAAATGAGAGAGTATAAGAATTAGGCATCTCAGAGTGGAGGGGAATATCTGCTTCATTAACTACCTTAAGGCCTTGGGATAGGTACCATTCCCACAAAGGCATGTTACTTTCCATATCACAGGGATCCTTTAGGGCTATTTTAACTGAACTGCACTTTTTACTTGCCCAATTCTGCCTTTAGTGACCCGTACTTCAGGGTTTACATCACATTTTAGTAGATGCAAGCATAGTGGTCTCAGGGGCCCTAGATTTATCGTGATGGAATCCTGGATCTTGGAAAGTAAAGCTCTCCCTAGTAAGGGGTAGGACACTCTGGGGCTATCGGGTATGCAGGAGAAAACATCATCCTGCCCCATTTACACCATAGTGGGAGAGTCAAGTTTCTAGTCACAGGCCCTCCAGACACTCCTTGAACCATCACAGTATTAGAGGAGGGGGATCCAGGGTAAGAGACAAGTATGGAAAGGCTAGGGCCAGCGTCCAAGAGGAGACTGACCTTTTGGCTCCCCATGGAGAAGCATATCTGGGGTTCATGTGTGGTGATAGGAGTCACACATGTCCTTAAAGTCGACTTCAGCCCCATGAGGCCTATGTGGGGAACTTTGGACCCAAAGGTCTGCACCCTTGGGGACATTTATTCCTCCAGTGATTGCCTTGACCGATAGGATAGGGCCTCAGTGGTGGTTGTTTGGCCTGTGGGCATTCCTGCAGGTAATGTCCCCCTAAGCCTTTACAACGTGGAAATTGTTGTCCAAGGATGGGCCCTTCCTGATCCTGAAGTTGCCTCCATTCCCAGCTGTTGGGGCGAGGGTAAGGCTCAGGCCAAGGGACCAAGGTTCGAGGAACTAGTAGGTGAACGAAGATTCGAGGGATGATGGAAAATGTTTCTCATCTTTATTTGGAGGTGGTCATAGCCCTAGCCATCCCCCCTTTTTTTTCTCCTCACCCCTAGTCTTTCCCATAGGCTTTTTTTATGTACAGTTTGAAGAAAGCACACTGCCAACAAGTTAGATCAGAGGATGCATGCTCACAAGTAAATGCCTATGGTCTTGAGTATAGACACTGAATCAGAGTGTGTCTGGCCTAGACTACATGCTAACCGCAGCATAGCCAATTCTCAGCCTTGGCTTCACTCTAAAAGCACAACATGAAACAGCATAGCCCACTCTAAGACTCAGTGAGGAAGACTAATGGTACCATATGTGGACCTGCCCCATCACCAACTTATGCTTCTTAAGGGGTCAGGAGAAGAATCTAGAACTCGCAAAAGCACCAACTCAATGTTGCTTTCACCTGTGGCTTAGGCTGCCTCAAGTGTGCTCATTACCAACTTAAGCTGATTGGCCACAGTTGGTGCTTCTCTGACCCATGCTCAAAATCAGTGGAAGAGCTAAAAAGAGAAGATGGAGAAGATGGAGGGTGCACAGAGCGATGTGTGAGTTCAGCCACAGGCTTGTGTTGCTTTGCTAAAGTTGCTTCCCTTGTTGCTCTGTGGGAGGAAGTAAAGGAGGGAGGGAGGGGAAAGTGAAAGCAAAGGTCGGGAGAACTGGGGGGCGGGGAGGGGTTCTGGGAATATCTTGAACAGCTCCCAACTTTCCCAGCTACTGTGGTCATTTTTCAGTTGGGGCATAGAACACAACAGTGAAAAGTTCATAAAATATAAACGAGTGAATTGTCAGTAATGGGAGAGTCTTTGCTTTACCTCTCTGGAGGGAGAAAGGTCAGAATCCTAGTGAAGGGAGTTGTTCATCCCTCTCTTCTGCCCACCTGGACTTTAATTGAGGCGTTGCCCTTTGCTTTATTGCTTTATTTCTGGGGAGTAGCAGCAGCAAGCAGAACGCCTGTTGAGTCTTCCCCCGCTTGCTTCAGTGTCTCTGGTTCCCGTGGGTCAGTCCTAGGCTCAGGAAAAGCAGGTAACCTTAGTTTGGAGGAGCAAAAGTCCACGCTGCAGGTTGCTGGGAGGGACGCAAGTGTTCGCAGCAAGCTTTGACTGCATTTGGGATTCTTCTTCCTGTATCCACTGTAGATCTTTGGCTTGGGTGTCCAAGACAGGAAAGTTATAGGGGGTAGGACACGGGTGAACACTGTCTGCTTTTCAGCAAAAATGCAAATGCAAAAGATGACCACTTCTGCAGAGGAAGCGAAGTGCAGAGGGAAATGGTCGTATGTCCCTGGAATTCCCTGAGGGGTCTTTTGTTCAGAAGAAATGAAAATCCCACACAGTTCTGGACAAACTGGGCAAATGGCTTAGCCTTCCTAAGCCCAAGTTTTCTGGCCCCAACGTGGGCATTTCTGGTGAAGAGCTTGAGCTTTGGCCTTGGAAAGACCTGTTTGCAGGCCCTGAGTCTGCCACTTAACAGCATTAGGAATCGGGGAATCTCACTCTTTGGTACTAAGTTTTAGCAACCAAAAAAATAGGGGTAATTGAGATTACCTTGTGGGGTTGAAAAGAAGATAATACAATATGTTTTGTTAAGCTGTTAGCACCCATGTTCCCTTGGGAGAGAATAGTGATTCATGGTGGTGATGAAAGAAACACTGTAGTTATTGACCACCTGGTCCAAGATTGCTATTCCACTACTACTGGGCTTTTTACATTTCTCCAACCAGGTTTTTACATTTCTCCACTAGGTCAAAAGAATCAATAGGATGAATTTGATCTTCCCTCCCATTTAAAAGGTTTGATTCTTTCCATGAATGTACCATTTGTTTTTGGGTTTATATGCTAGGACTTTAGGTGGTAGAGGTGGGACCTCAGGTAGGAAGAGAAACCACAGAGTTTGTATAGAATCCTGCTGGAAATCACAGTTGGATACCAGGATATCTTGCAGGTTGTGTGTGTGTGTGTGTGGATGGGTGGCAGGGGTGGGAGGTCTTTCAGCAGGATTGGGTCTGAATTTTTATTGTGTTACCAACACACTCTTTTTTTCCTCCTGGCCTGTTTGTAAACATGCCTAGAGGCTAGAATGTGATGGACATAGCCAACAAATAAAATTGATATTAATTGTGAAATAGAGTGAATCTAGCCCACTGATGATCAGCTTGGTGTAATAAAGAAGGAAGTTTATGAAATACATGCAGAGAAAAATGCCAGTTACTGATAGTACTGGTTTGAATTGGGAGATTTGGCATCATGTGGTTGGCGTGTAATGTGGTGGTATTGGTTGCAAGTGACTAATTTATAATCTGTATGCTGTAAACCCTGAAAGGGACTTGGAAGATCTGTATAATTTTCTAATATACGTTCAGTATAACACTAGTCCCTGGCTTTGTCCAAAAAGAGTTCAGATGTTGGCAAATACTTGTAAATTATATTTGTCTTGTGGAAATCCACATTTGCACAGTTAACCTCCAGCCAAATGCTGAAAGGAAGAAACCTGTGTCTTTAGATTCTCCTACCCTTTCCCGGATCTATTTAAACATGGAACATTTTCTTCAGGTAATGTCTGTTAAATCTTCCAGAACAAACGTGGGTAACACTATTTTGGTCCAAGTCTTTATTTTAGAAATAGAAAGCAAAGACCAAAAAAATTATTTGCCCAAGTTTGCTAGACAGTGAGTTTCTTATTCTGTTCTCATGCTAGAAATCAAACGTAATTATCTTACATTTGAAGGAAGAGACTAAGGAAAAGGAGTTCTTCCTATAATGGACTTTACCTAATAGCTTTCTTTAACTTGCTTTCTAATCTTTTCTGCATTTTGTTTTTCAAAGAACACTCTTTACCAGAGAGGGTACTTAATAATATTGCATATTGTGTAACTACCAAGCTCTACTGTAATTATAATTTAGTTTCTTTTTAATCCAAAAGCTTTCTCTATTCTAAAAACCAGTCTGTCTTTCACTTCCATCCCCGTAACTCAACAGGAACGGAAATGCCACCGTCCTTTGTTCTTCATCTTGAATATACTCCAGGTAACCAGTACAGAGGTCCACTGTTTGCTCCCAGAATGTGAGCAAATTCCTGTGTACTGCAAAAATTTTTCAAATTAATCCTAGAAACCTAAACACTTGTGCATAATCTCCTCCTTTAAAAGAAAATTGATATTAATCTTTTTCCCCTCGATGATTTTTTTCCCTGCATCTCAATGTGGGCAATACATCATTCAGTAATACATCATTCATTGTTCTTAATAACAGCTTGTGGTTGTGCCATTTATTCACTGGAGTTATTAAGTGCCCAAAATGTTTCTTTTCAGGATGTGTCTTTTAGAGCAAAACTGCAGGTATTGCTTGCCAGTCTTCTTCAACTGCAGTGGCCACTAAGTGTTCTGAGATCTTTGGAACAAATCCCTTTCTTTCTTGGGTTGACACTATTTGTGATTTCACTATGGTTTGATCCAACAAATATTCACCTACTCTGGCAAAACATGTGCTAGGCTCTTGAGCTATCTTTTAAGGTAGTAGCGTTCCTGTCCTCAAAGAGCTCCCACCCTAAGGGAGATCAACTTCCACATGAACAGTGCTCGCTAGTTACTGCTGTATGATGCAGTATGCGGAGCACTAAGGTGCACTGATCAGTAATCTCGGGGGGAAAGGAGTCTCCGAGCACTTGAATAGCATCCTGGGGGGAATTAGGAGCTTTGAGAAGGCCAAGAAGTTGGTAACTGCTTGAAGTTTGCTAAGTTGTGAGTTCCCCCTGCTGCTTCTACCACAACACTCTGGTCACCACCTTAGTATGATCGTTGCCTCTGCTCCCACCACTTAGTTAACAGGTGTTATATTATACACCTGGTTTTGTGTGGAACAGCTGCCATTGCTTTAACTGAGTTTTAGTTTCCATGTAATCCTCAGTGACCCTGTGTAGCATTATTTCCAAAGTTTGCCTGCACATTGAAATCACCTGGGTCATTTTACAAACTACTGAGGTCCCTGTCTCCAGAGGCCAAGACTTAATTGATGCTAGGGGTAAACAGGGCTTTGGAATTTCCGAAAAACCCCCAGGCAGCAGTGAAAATGTTTGCAACTTAGTTGTGATGGTTGTACAAATGGGTGAATAAATTAAAAACCATTGAATCATTCACATTTACTCCTGTACATGAGTGAGTTGTATGGTATGTGAACTGTATCTCAGTAAAATTGTTATATGTTTAAAAACCCTAGGTGGCTAATTTAGGAAACACTGCCATAGGGTAAGTGGGGAAACTGAGACCTAGTGAAACTGGCTAAGTTGCCCAAACCCTTAGAGCTAGCCAGATAGAGTAAGAACCCAGGCCTTCAGACCCTAGAGCCCACCTTCCTTTCAACATGTAGATGATCCTGCTGATTCGTTAGTCCTAGGCTTGGAGAAGTGGGGATGGATTTCCTTTCATTTTTCCAGAAGTTCTCACACCATGGCATGTTATGTAAGCAGTGGATCTAATGTGCAAAATAATTGACTTTAGGATAAAGGCCTCTGCCCCTTTGGGGATAAAGTCATAACCCCCAATCCCTTTCCCACAGGACTGGTAGTGAGCTGAGCCAGCCTCCTCTGGTGACAGGAGGAATCTCAGAAGTACATGCACCCAGCGAAACACTGATGTGAAAGTCATAAATTCTGAAGCAACTCTTTCACATCATAGTATCCTGGTATCTGAAAATAAAATTCTATTTAAAAGGCACTCCTGGAATGTTACCTTGCTCTTAATCTGCTGAATTTGGATACAAAACACATATAAAAATAGTTCAACCAGTTCAACCATAAGAGAAATGTTTGGGTTTCAGTCACAGAACAGCATAAGAAGGCAGCTTGAAGGTGGCTGGAAGCCCTGTTTTGCCAGTCTTAAGAAGACAGAAGGGAGAAGACTTGTAAAAGGAAAGAAAGAATCCTTATCATAATGAGTCCTTAAAAGTTTGTTTTCCAGAGGAAAATGTTCCAAGCGGAAGACCCCCAGAGCAGCATGGTGACTTTCCAAGAAAAATGCTTTGTCTCTTACATGTGAAAAAGGTTGTTGCTGACCTCAGAGTGGCTTCTCCTTCTAGAATTACATTCTCCTGTTATGAATGAAGATCAAGTTCAAGAGCAGAAACTCATCTTAGAGCTGAAGGAGAACTCATTAACCATTGCCTCTTCTAGAGCCTTAACTATTCACTTCCAGGGCAAGGGTAGTGCAGTTCATTCTGCTTTAGCTCCTCCCTGAAGCATTGAGAAGTCTAGTGACCCTCAGTCTATTTTTTTATAGCCATTGTATGAGTAAGTTATCTTAGATATTCAGGGGCTTTTTTTTTTAAACCTAGACTTTTCAGCGTTTGCCTAAAGTATTTGCCTGTATTAGTGTTTGTTTTGTTTTAAAATTAGTATTAATTTCCCTCTTTCTTAAATCAATGAAATCAATTGCTGTGATATTTTTCTTTTCAAGGAAGAACATGTTAAAATCCAATAGTGAGGAACCGTGTAGTGCGAATTGGATGTGGTGCCGTTGACCGTCAGCTGTAGGAGTTGTATCATTTATGACTTATTTTATATTTGGGTCAGCCCACCGGGGGATCAGCCCTGGGGCCAGGCGGGGGAGTGTACCACTGAGTCTTGGATTTTCCTCTTTCCTAACCGTTCCTCTGTATTCCATTCATAAGTCTAACTAGCTTTTCTTCCAAGTTGTGTCTAGAATATGACCGCTTCTCACTCTACCACTGCCTCCTTGCTGCTTAAGTCTTCCTGTTATCCTTACCTTGCCTCTGTAGAATGAAATTTATTTTTTCGTTTGGTGTTTGTTTTTCTTCCACTTAGTTGTTGTCAGGGTGAGGGTAAGGCTCAGGCCCAGGGACCAAGGTTTAAACACCCAGTAGATGGAAGAAGATGCAAGTTATGGTAGAAAATATTTCTTGTCTTCATTCAGAGGTGGTCATAGCCCTTAGCCAGCAGCCCTTTTGCATGCATGCTCCCCTTCTCTCCCTCTCACTCATTCTGACTTCGGGCCGCTTTCATAGACGCCCCCTTCCTTTTTATAAGCTGTAGTTTAAACAAGGAAGGCACAGTGGCAACAGGTTGGCTCAGCGGGTGCATGCTTGCAAGTGAATGCTTATGGCCTTTACTGCACACTGACCACAACATAGCCAGTTCTCAGCCTTGGCTACACACTAGAAGCAGAACACACAACAGCATAGCCCACTGGAAGTGTCAGTGAGGAAGTTGAACTCTAGCCAGTTTTTGGACCTGTCCCAACAGTTGTGTATGTGGTACTGGGAATCAAACCCACGTCATTGTGCATGCCAGGCAAGTGCTCTACTGCTGAGCCACCTTTCCAGCCACCATCACCTCTGTGGCCTCTTAACTGTGTGCGCTTCTTTCATTCTTGCTTAGCAATGGTGTGTCTTCCACTTAGCACCCAAAATCATACCTTCATAACTTCAATTATATCACCCCTTGTCTAAAAACCTCCAAAGGTTACCATTTCAATAAGAATAAAATTTAAATGCCTTAATCTTTGTTTATTTTTCGTAATTCAGCTTGGCCTCCAGTTAGGGCCTTTTGACATTTATACTTTTCTACCAGGTCTTGACACCACTGCCCCCACCATCACACCAAAAAAATGGCCACCTACTGCCTCACTCTGGTTTTTAAAATTCTCGAATTGTGAAATAAACAGAAATGAATGGCTGGTAAAATCCAAGCTAGGTGGGCAGGGAAGGTCTCAGCCAAGTTGACTGATGGAGGGCTTACTGAAGAGTGTGTGTGTGTGTGTGTGTGTGTGTGTCTGTCCGTCCATATATGCATGCAAAGATAAAAGGACATCAACTTACTACCTAAACTCAGAATCTCAGACACATTTTTATTGCCCAGATGATGGGAGTCTGGAAAATAGTCTCATTTAAAAAAAATGCTGTGGCGTGCCCCTGTGACCCCAATAACCAGGCAGGAGGATTTGAAGGATGACGCTAGCAACACAGCAAGACCCTCTATGAAAAAAGGGCTGGGGCTGGCCTCAAACTTAGGATACTCTTGCCTCAACTTCCCTAGTTCCTGGGATTACAGGTGTGTGATACTGTACCTGGCTTTCATTTTTCTTTTTTTCTTTTTTTTTTTTTTTTTAGGTACTATTCTCCAGACTCCCATAGTCTGGGCAATAAAAATGAGTGTGTTTGAGATTAAGTAGGAAGTAGAAGTCCTTTTATTTTGTTTTATCTTTGCAGAGTTTTTTTTTTCCTATTGAAAAGAGACTGCTAAAGACTTCACCATTTGGTAGGAAGCCATTCTTCACTGATATATCTGAGCATAGGCACACACATTCCTGAAAAAGAGCCATCAGTCCCTATTTCTAGCTCCCATTTTTATTTGAGTGGTATCAGAACCACAAATTTCAGTCCCTGAGTTGTCTTTTCAATTCGCATTGGATAATGGCTTGGACTTTTTTGTTCATCACTGTGAGAATTGGGCTATTCACCTGCCCTGTGCCCAAATGGCTGTTGCAGATTTGTTCATTTTGACATCCTTGATAGAGGTTGGGTTACTTTTTTTTCCTTCACATCATCTAAGGCTGGGAAAAAATAGCTGAGGCATCCTTTGACTAGCTCTGATTCTATCAATGGCAACTTAGGAGGACTGCACTTGTATAATTTGGTTATAACTGGCTTAATAAGAGAAGGGACAGGAGAGAGAAGGAGTGAACTAACTTTGTTCATAAAAATGTGTATCGTAGTTCAGGCGCTTTAGGAAAATAGTTATATATAAAAGTGTGGTGTTGGCTTTGTTCCTTATTTCCAAAATGGGATTGGCTCTTAACTGCATCCTGCCTTAGTATCTATCTGATTGGTAATTGGATGTTTAATTCCTACCCAGATGTCAGTGCTGTAGGGCATCCTATTGTGTTGGTTTGATTTGGTTTACAACAGTAGGCCTTTTTGGGATGCTTTTAACAGATCTAAAATACTAGAAATCAAGACATGGAAAAGCTCAACGAATGACTCCATTATTTATCTAATGTTTTTCGGATATCTACCATTTGCCTGGCGCTGTGCTAGTTACTATGGATGTAAGGATGAATAAGTGCGAATTTTATTGGCTTCTTAAGAAGGAACTTTTCTCTTTAGTCCCTAACTCTGTACTTTCCTCCCTTATCCTCTCTTTCCTTGTGCTGCCCACACATATTCCTTCTACCAGAAGTAAGAACTACACTGCCTGGGGACAACCTGGTATCTGCTGGGCCGTGGCCCTCATGCTAGTGGAGTTGATCTCATCACCTAAAAGAAGAAAACTCTACTCTGCCCTCTTCCTCTGAGACTTTCCTGTGGCTATCAATGGTGTGTTTTTCAGTCTCTACATGGCAATTAGGAGGGTAGGCCTGCTTCCTTCCTACCTGTAATCATTTTCAAACGTGGACAGAGGAACGCACGAGTGCTGTGGACCTTGGATCTTCATTGCATTGATGGGGTAGGAAGACATATTTTGGTTTTACTTATAGTTTACTTGTAGATTTCCCAGATACTCTTGAGATCTGCCAGGCATTCGTAAAACTTCTTGCTTCCCATGGGGCTGCTTAGGTCCGCTTGAGAAATGGTGTTGACTGGCCGCCTGGATCTCAGACAGCATTCTCTCCCTTCAAGAAGAGCCTGATGCTATATGTGAGACACAGAAACAAATGCATAATTGCTGTTCATGTGAGAGGCCTTCTATTATGAGTATGTCCTGGGTGTTACACACACAAGAGTGGCAGGACAGATATTTTATCTTTCATACTAATTGGTTAAGATCTCAACCCTCTGCAGTAGACTGTATCACTGATAGCTGTAATAAGGGAAGAAAATTGCTCCAAATGGAAGCTGTAATTTGTACACTCTTATTTTTGTATTTACAAACTATGTAGTTTCCCCGTCAGCACATACCATGTCACTCTTGCGTTTTGTTATTATTAACTGCGATCTTGAACCATTGGGACCATCATCCTGAAACATCTGTTCTTGACTTCTCCAAACATAGGGCCCTGGCCTGTCCCCAGAAGCCTGACATACCAGGAAAGAGGAAGAAACACCTCATGCCATGATAGGACAGGTGGTTTCCATGGCCACCAGCACGGGAAGACACCAGCATCTTAGCAATAGGCTTAAGCAACAGAGAGAGAGTTACAGAAACCATATTTGTTTTATAGTGCTTAGTGGATGGCTTTATAAAGAAATGGCATAAGTACCCCCAAGTGGGACATGCTTTCTCTTGTGTTCTGGAGTTGGGAGGTTAAACAGACATTCACATATTTGTATGTTTTCCATTCTTGCAGTGGGTTAGTGGGGAAAGAGATGGTTATTGGGAAGCACTTAGTAGGCAAGAGGACTCTTGCAAGCTAGCTTTTGAGGAGCCAAGCATTAAACTGTGCATCATCCTCTAAAAACCAAAGAAGGTACACCAGTAATTTGAGTGGAAACATTAGAAAAGAGATCATAAAACCTTGTTAAATGAGAAAGTGCTGGAAAATGCATTTAACCAAATTGAAGGCAAGAAGGGAAATCTCAGCAGCGGCAATCTGAGAAAATGTCATCAGGGAATTGAGCTGTAGCTGAGGGCTCCACAGTAAACGTATGCTTCACTTGTTCCCTATGACAGTGACACATCTTTTGTGATCCGTCCAGCATCACCCTCAAAATGGGTTGATGTTTTCTTGCTTTGTGCTGAATTTCTTAGAAATAAGTGCCCCTAGGGAAATTTAATTGTCTCTTTATTTTTCCTTCTCATATTAATTCCCAGTACAGTTAAAAAATTAATACCACTGTGGATTTACAGAATTTGCTAATTAGTAAGAAGCTTGACATTTACTAATATAAAACTATGAACAAACCCACTAATTTAAAAATTATGTCACAATCAGAATGTTCCCATGGAAGCTGAAAGCCCAGAGAAAATGTGGTCTTTAGATATTTATTAACAAGGTGATTAGTCAGAGGATTACCTTAGAGCATGTTATTTCAGTGCCAGAAATTTATTATTCATGTTCCTAATTGAGAGAGTTGAGATTCTGGAAGATACATGTGTTATCGCATCCTTAGCCTGAAATGAATGAAACCATCTCAGGGCTGCCACAAAAGGTTTCTTTGGATCATTAGTCTAAAGTCTAAAAGTGGAATGAAAAATAGGTTTTGCTTGTCACAAAGCAACTCCAATCGATTGGTAATGACTATCTGAAAGGCTCGGTTAAGAAGGTCCTACCAGGGAACATGACAGTTGATTAGTGATGTCTGCCATGGTGTAGAAATAGGAACCTGTAGCATGAATACCAGGTGTTGGCCCTTCCTGGTTTAGAGGAAAGCAAGCAGTGAGCAAAACAAAGCCACTTGTACTCTTGTCTGGGTATTGCTTCTCCTCAGAGTCTGTTTTCAGCAGGGAAAATATTTTTCTTGGACTGGATAGTAGGAGTAGTAAATAATGCCATCCTAGAACTCTGAAGAGCATGCTGAGAACAACCCTGACCTTAATCTTGAAGCAAGCTTCATGTGGCCGTGTGTGCATCAGACAGGAAAGCAGATTGGAGAGTGCGTTTCCTGTTAGATAGCAGAATGGGGAAGGGTCTAGAGTGCACACCTCTATCCGCGAGTCCACGTGCTGCTGCTCACGGCCTGTGCTGCAGTCAAGGACTACAAAGATAGGAGGTAAGCTGTGCCAACAAAGACTCCGTTCCTGCAGGACTCCTGGAACAGGAGTCACCTCAATAAGATCACATGCAACTGAGATGAAGCTTTTCAAGAGGGAAAAAAAAAGTTAAAATTCCTGTTTGTTGCTTTTTGGAAAGCAATGGCTTTTCCTTGCATTTGTCATTAAACCAAGGTTCAAATGTATGGGTTACTAATAGCTGGCATTTCAAATAGTATTGTAAAAGCAAATGCCTGTAAGACTACAGAGCTCAGAGATTCCACGCTGGGAGAACACACTTGATTGTTTTGCTTGGATTCAAAATCCATTTTCCAACAATACATATACACTTAATTAGTGATTGCTTGTCAGCCTTTTAATTATTATGTTGTGCTTCTCAGCCCACTTGGCAATGAAGGTTGCCATAAATTACCCTTAGCAACAGCATGCACTCAAAGTACAGTTCTCCCAACTTGCACGTTTCTCTGATGTGATGATGCAGATGAGGTGGAGCCACACAGAGAGCTGAGGACTGCGTGTATATGCCCGTGGCCTGCCCTTTTGATCCTGTAAGACCCAGACAGCCACCTTGTAGGCACTGAATAAACATTTGATACCCATGGTAAACAAGACAGTCTGACTCTGTGGGCAGCAGCAGCTGTACACTTAAATATTAAATCCCTTTTTGACATCATGTCTATTGTGTTCTTCCTGTCATCTCTGCTTACCCACCTGCATGCAGACATTGGAGTGATCATTTGCATTAGGAAAGTACAACCTCCAGGGCAGCGTGGGCAGATCTTAGCACCAGTTCACATACCCTAGTACAAACCTCAGCTTCACCACTTTGTTCTTGTGTGAACTTGGGCAAGTGACTTAAGCTCTCAGTGCTTTCTTCTATAAAATCAGGTTGGTAACAGTACAATTAAGAGAGATTTGCATAAAGCATTTAGCATAATGCCTTCTCTATAAGATGATGGTGAGAATATCAGCTTCAATCATTAGTATAAGTAATGAATTCTAATTTTAAATTCCTAAAGTTTTCCAATTGTCTCTATATCATGAATATCAATGGGAGGTGGTGTGGCTGGGTTTATGTACAAATGCTGACCTCCTGGGTACTGTTTTCAGAAATTATTTCTCTGAGCTTTATAAAGCTGTGCACTAGGAGAACACTCTGATCCTGGATGTGGCAATCCCTAAGCTCTTCAGTCTGATAATGATTGTAGTGGCTAGAGGGAAGCACTGACAGGGTACACAGCAAAATTGCACGTGCAGCTAATGCCACTGCTGCTCATCTCTGCCACCAGCCTCTTCACCTTCAGGGTGTTGCCATTCTCCAAAACCTGCTCCAGGCCTTTATTCTTCCTGCCCTCCTCTAAACAAGGTTTTGTGGCCACTTTGGTTTATGAGAAGAGCTTTGTTTTCCTCCGTATCTGCTGACTAGACTGTTGGTGTCTGAATGAACTAAGGCAATGTCATATGTCATATGCCTAGTGTTGGCCCTGGCCCATGGGAATACCCAATCCATGATCGTTGATGATTTCTAGTAATAGGCTCTTGGTGCTATAAAAGGATACAAAATCCAGAAGAGATGGATTCCTGTCTCATCTTCCCTCCTTTACTATAAAGACATATTTGTCATAGTTTCTCCAGTGGCACAGCTCATTCTTCATCCTTCATCTTTCTGTCTTCTGTATATCTGAGTCTGTCTTTCCTAGGTGCTCAGAAAACTTTGTAGATGTCGATTAATATTTGTCTGGCACCTTTTGTGTCGAGGCAATATGCTGACCGCCGTGGGAATGTCAGGGAAGGATTGTGTATAGACAGATCACCCACATGGTGGTGAGAGACTCATTTTTATTCCAAGGTCAGAAGGAAATCAAAAGTAACAGTAAGAAAATGACCAATTAGTGTTCCCTTTGAGAACTCTCAGCTCCAGAAAGCCCTTATACAAGTGAAGAGGAGGATAAAGAAGAATGAAACAGTATGGTATTATTATAAGGGAGGTAATAGCCAGTATGTAAATGAGTACGACCACACAGGAAAGCTGTTTGGAGCCAGTGTGAATCATAAGACCAAAGCGAATGCATAATAGCCACCCTGCAAACTCCGGGTCCCCTGCAGAAGTTTGCCTGTAGCTAGAAACATCCCACCTGGCCGGAACAATGGAGCCACGTGCTGGGACTCACATGGGGTCTCAGTCTGGGAACTCATTAGTGATGGGCGAGACTCCTAGGTAGGCAGCCAGAGCCTCATTACTGTTCATAAGAATAAGCTAATAATTGAAAGTTTTACACTCCAAATAGCCACAAATAGAATGAAGAGGAGATGGATAGGAATGGGGATTCCTGATGAATGCCAGCATGGTGAGAGGATGAAGAAATGGAAAAGGGAGGAGGGGAAAAAACTGCCACTCACTTCCAGAGCTGCTGAGCTTGTCTGTGGTGCCAGGAAGTGGGAAAGCGTTAGGAAGGCAGTGGAAAAGCACTGTTGCCCTGGAAGGAGGCCTGGATAGTGCCGGGCTGCAGAACAGGAGGGTGCATGAAGGGTCAAGGCTCCCATGGCCACATATGCCAAGGTGGAAGAGCTTGATTTCAAGACTTCTGAGGACCTCTCAATTATACTGTGGCACTAGGGGTGCTCACATTGGTTTTAGGACAAAAATGTAGAGGCTTTAGTTTGATGTTTTATAATTTCATTGAACGAATGTTTACTCTGAGTCTGGGGGAACAGAGGGGAAGGGTGGTCTGGGATGGCCTTGAATTTAGATCTTGTCATCTCCACGGCGTTCTCCATATGCCATTGAGCAGAACTGAAAGGAGATGTTCATTACACAGCTCTAAACTGGTACTGGATTGAACCACCTGTAGTACACTGTTAAGTAATAAATTCGTCCTTCATGTAATTATCTTGTGAATAACACTATTAGAAATTGCTGAGTGTGGCAGATCACTTAAAATAGAAGCGAGTCTATAGATTACCACTGACACATAGCTATAATTGACACCATAATTAGCTTTACTATTCTGTTTTAGAAAAATTTATGAGTGACATTGCTTTGCCACACACAAAAAAATGCAGACATTTCACAAAAGTCAAAAATGGTGAACTTGTCACTGGGCACAGTACAGCATGCCTGTAACCCCAACATTTCAGGAGGCTGAGGCAGGAGTATCCCAAGTTCAAGATCAGCCTCAGCAACTTAACAAGGCCATAGACACCTTAGACCATGTCTCAAAATTTAAAATAGAACAGGCTGGAATGTAGCGTTGTGATGAAGTACCCCTGGATTTAATCTACAGTACTAGAAAACTAAAGATTAAAAAAAGGTAGAATCATTTTTTTTCTTTTTTTTCTTTCTTTTCTTTTTATTTTTTTTTGGTTTTGGTTTAGAATAAGGTGGTACTTTTGATGCCAGTGATGTGGAAGTTGGGTTCCTATCCTTTGGGAGTCAAAGAATGAAACTGAGGGACGCAGAGGCAAGAGTAGTAGACAGATTTTATTTTATAGAAAGTAAAGCATAGGGAAAAAAGCAGACTGCCCCCAGAGTGGGGGAAGGGGACAGCACCTATTTTTTTTCTGAGTATAGAGATAGTAATTATTGTCATGTATTCATTTGTGTCTAGAACTTTAATTTCTCAGTCTTGATGTTGAAAGCATGAGTACGTTTATGTAGTTTTGTTTTGGTGTTCTTTTTTTTTTGGTCAGAAGCTTAAAAAAGAAAAAAAAAAAAAAAGAAAAAAGACTATCTCTTAGCTTTTAAGAACCAGTGCATTGAAAATAGATACTACCTCCTAGAATGAAGTTCTGGCTTCTGAAGATGACAGTTGATTTAAATTTACCATTCAAGCTTTTGACACCAGTTCCCTGTTGCTGTCCCAACCTATCTGCAGTGTTATCATCCAGTCGGTGGAGATGAACATCTGTGAATCTTTTATGACCCTGTTGAGACTACAGTACAAGTGGGAATACAGTAGAAAATGTGACTTCTTCAGATGGATTCATAACAGTAAATTTTGAACCTTTAAATGTTCTTCCTTAAGCATGATTATCATGTTATAACCCATGAGTTCCCCTCTGCTAGTTTAGTCCACATGAAGACATAGTTGGGCTCTTTTTACTATTAAGATGAATCTCAGCGTCCATCGGACTGAGAAGTCATGCTGTACGTAGTCGTTCAGTTTCGAGATCTTCCGTTTTACTCCAGAGCCTGTCTTCTGTCTCTGAGATGATGATCTGCAAGTATAGGCTGTTGGGGTTTTTTGGGGTTTTTTGTTTGCTTGTTGTTTTGTTTTATCTACCAGGGAGTGAACCCAGGGGCATTTAACCACCGAACCACATCCCCAACCCTTTCTGTATTTTATTTTGAGACAAGTCTAGCTGCTAAGTTGCTTAGGGCCTCACAAGTTGCTGAAGCTGACTTTGAACTTGTGATCCTCCTGCTCCCAAGCTGCTGGGATTACAGGAATGTACCAGTGCACCCCATTAGGCTGTTGGTTTTCTAAAAGGCTCCAGGTTTAGCTACCTGCGTTTGGTTTGGCACGAAACAGTTTAAAGATGATGTAAGTAGCTTCTAATTTTACATGTTTTTACATGTGTGGTACTTTGCTTCATGCTGAAGGTCATGCTGAAGTATAAAACATACAAATCATCCACTGAGTCCATGAACTTTGGAAGCCTGTGTGTATGTATGTTTACACATAAAGTTGTTTTTATTACAGACAAACTCTTTGAAGAAAAGGTCTCTAATGGATCAGTGGGAGAAGGGAGTTTGTGATTCACATATCCAAGGGCACTAGAAAACAATCCCTTCAGATTACTTTTCCAGCCCATGGTTGTGCTGATGGATAAAAATATGCAGAAAAGGTAGCAAGGGTGACTCCTAATGTGTTTTTAAGAAAAAACCATCAGTAATTTTTAGATTTTTTTTCCTTGGTACAATGTGCACATACACAAATAATTAAGAAATATATTTATAGCTGTATTGTATTTGAAAATATGACGATTATACTCATAAGATAGTTCACCTTATTTGTCTTTTATTCTCTTAATGGAACAGTTAGATGCAAAGCAGATGTGTACTGGGGACACTTAGGATGGCAAGAGTAAAACAGGTCAAAAGAGCCGTGGGGCAGTGGGGGCAGTAGATGGAAATACTGGTCAGGGTTGCACATGAATGAGTGGAAGTAAGATGTTCTTGGCCTTCACTGCACAGTGCAATCTACACAGGAACTATTAAGACTAAAAACCGAAACAAAAAAGGATAGATGTCCAAGTCTCCACCAGACCAGTTAAATAAAAATTTCTGATTGTAGGGTTGGCTGTTGCGTAGGATGTAGAGAAACTGAAATCCTCATTCATTAACGGTGGCAATGTAAAAATGGTACAGTCACTAAGGAAAACAGTTTGGCAGCTCGTCAGAAAGACAAAAATAGTTTCCATCCAGTAATTCCAATCCTAGGTATGTACCCAAGAGAGTTGAAAACATACGTTCACGCACAAACCTGTGCCTGACTGTTCACAGCACTATTCATTATAGTGAAAGAAGTCAAAATGTGCCCATCAACTTACGGTGGATTAAAAAAGGTGAATATACAGATGATGGGATATGATTCAGCCTTGAAAAGGAATGGAGTCCTGACACCTGCCGTAACACGGATGATACTTGAACATGTTATTTTAATGAAAGAAGGAAGCCAGACATAAAGCCACCGTGTGTGAGTTCATTCCTGTGAAATGTCCAGATTAATGTTTTCCAGGGGCTATGAGAGAGGGACAATAGGAAGTGACTGCTAATGGGTATGACTTTTCTTTTGGAATGATGAAAATGTTCTGGAATAAGGTAATGGTGATAATTGTACATTTTTTATAAATAAATTCCAAACCATTGAACTATATACAGTTTTTTTAAAATTGAGGGACAGTGAGAGAATTAATTTTATTTAGTTTTTCATGTGGCTTTTGTTGCTCTAACATTTCATTGTATACATAGTGCTGGGATTTGAACCTGTGTTCTCCAACATGCCAGGCAAGCACCGTGATGGCTGAGCCATGGTTCCAGCCCTGAACTATATACACTTTTAAAAGGCGAATTTTATGGTGTGTGAAAGGTATTCTAAATTTTTTTTTAAGAGTGAGAGAAATTTTATTTTTTCATCTGGACTTTCCTTCACTGACATTTATTTGTATATATGATGATGGGGTTTGAACCTGGGACCTCGCTCATGCCAGCCTAATGACTGCTGAGCCTGATCAAGCCTGGGTATTTCAGTCTTAAGGGGAAGGGGGAAAACTAGAGACTGAATACGAACATGTTAAACTCCATGTTTTTTATAATTACATCATTGTATAATGTTACATCATATACACCTTGAAAAGAACCAATAAAAAAAAATTAAAAAGTCTTCACTGAAAAAAAAAAAAACAAATCTGGGAATGAGGCATGGGCATTTCTTTAATTCCTGAGATAATTTTTCATGTAAAATGTTGAAGATTTTCTTTTGAAAATTAGATTTAAATGCTGAACACTGTGTAGCTTAAAATAGTTGCCATTGTGAACTTCTCATCAATTATTAAAAAAAAATATAAAATGGGGCTCTGAATGATCTGGGCCCTGTTCATCTTTCAGAGTCTCTTCCTCACCTCTCCACCGTGCTCCCTCTCTGACTGTACCATCACACTGTTCTCTCCAGCCCTTTAAGACCTTGAGCTCCTCCTTGCCTGGCACTCCTTTTGCCCCCAGGTGCTTGCATAGACTGGGCTCCTGATGTTGCAAGTCTGAAATCAAATGTTAGGTTCCCTTTCCTGAATCCAAGTTCCTACCCCTCCCACTCACTACCAGTTCTTACACCCTGATTTTTTTTCCCTTTGAGTTATAATCAAAAACAATTTTGCTGGGACTGGAACAGTGGCTCTGCGATTACGGTGCTTGCCTAGCATGTGCAAGTACACGGGTTCAAACCCCAGCACCCACATACACAACTAAGTGTTAGAGCAAAGAAGCTATGTGAAGAACTCAATAAAAATTGATTCTCTCTGTCTCTCCTCTCTCTCACTCACTCACTGTCCTTCTATCTTTAAAAAACAACAAAAACAATTTTGCTGCTGATTGGTTTGTTGGTGTCCATGAGAATAGAAGCCTGGCCTACTGTGTTTGCCACTAGCATGGTATTTGGAATATGGCAAGTGTATAATGAACATTTGCTGAGAGAAGGAATAGGTGACGGGGTTTAAAAAGTAACTGACTCAAGGGGTGAGTGCTGAAGTCTAGGCAGTCCCTAAACACCTTTGTGGGGGAAGGGGAAGGAACCAGTGAGAATGAGGTTAAGTAGAAACAGAATGCAAAGGAGAAAAAAAGTGACAGGGACCAGGTGACTGATGAAGTAAGATCTTGAAAGACACTTGGATTTTGAAGTAGCTGTGTGTTTCCTGTTTATGAATAGCTAAGGTTCTGGGGATTTTTGGTAACAATTGAGATTTTTTCTTACTGATACCATAGGTGGATGACTTAATTTACTTGATCAAAAATGATTTCTTTGCGTAAAGGTGTTGCTGGGACACTTTTGCTTAAATGCTAGGATACTTCAGGTTGTCTTTTATTCCTTTTTTCCATCTCATCATCCTCTTGTGGTATTTTCTTACACCATCCTCTGGAATTTTGACATCAATCAGCAGGTTAAGAATGTTTTGTGAATCACATAAACTTTACTGTATGTCTCTAGACATTCATTGATACACCTTGATTGTTTTCCAAGTCATTGATAAAATGTTTGAGAGCCCAGCCAGCTCTAAGTGTGTTCCTTGATTAGATGACAGGTCACTTTTCCTGTTAATGTTAGTCTTGGGATTCATTAACCAGCAGGTTTTTAAACTCATTTACATTTTTGGTTAACAATTGAGCCCCTACTTTTTGAATGAATTGAAATGAGATACGTCAGTCTATAGCAATATCTGGGATTATGGCTTCCTCTGATGTCTGCCAACGGGAAGGCATCAGAGGGAAGGCATCTGTCTAGGCCTTCTAGGGAAGGTGTGGATGCTTGTCATTTGCTGAGTCATCTCAGAGTATAAAAATAAAAGATTTTAATTATTATTATTATTATTTTTTTTTTTGCAGAGGGCCTTAACACCCCTGGTCATAATGGAATGGCATGTTTATTTTTCTATTTAAAAGAAAATACACATTTTTCCATTCTTTTAACCAAAAGAACAATATTTCTTTTTCATCATGTCTGGATTCCTGGTTGCCTAGGAGACATTAGTGTTCATGGCAGATTGCTTTAGCTAGGACATTTAGAAAAGTCATTTTCCCCTATATTGTGTTTCTAAATAATGACATATTTTTATTAGAGATTCAGAGAATTAGAGAATGCCCAGTTCTGACAAAGTTATATGGAATGAGCCTTTTCTCCCCACTTGTGTTGATTATAAATTATTAGAAACATTTCCTGAGAGATATTTAGCAGTTCATATCAACAGCCTTGAAGGTTCAATATCCTTGGAACACAGCTATTCTTAAATCTAGGAATCAAAGCGAGAGAAATGATCTTAAGAGATGTTTAAGCATGGACACATGAATTACCTTTCCCATGTGATTGTCAGGAAGAGGAACATGTATGTGGTACATGGATTGCTTCAGAGGATGAGACTAATGAGCAAGCAGTAGCTGTCATTTCTGTTAATTGATGCTACTGTCACATGCCATTTATGTTTTTACTTTTGGCAGTGCTGGGGGTTGAACCCAGGGCCTCAGAGCATGCTAGGCAAATGCTCTACCACTGAGAGACATAACCAGCCCTCCAGATGCTGCTTTTTAAACCGACAGTGCTCTGACTCTGATAAGGAGAGGCGATAGCCCTTATTGGCAGTGCAATACCAAATACATGGTTGTATTTATCTTTATTTCACTCATAAGTGTTTTTAGCACTGTTTTAAGCACTTATTAGTTTATGTATTAGTTGACAACTAGCATTTATTTACTGAAGAAAATTTAGTATTCCTTTTTTTCCCCCCAGGGCATAATACTCTGGTGTATTGACCAGCACTGTTCAAATACTCTTTAGGTACTTGGTATATGTTTTTAAGCATAAAGTACTGCTGTTGTGCCCATTTTGCATACTCAAAGAAGTTAAGGATCTTGGCTGGGTTTATACAATTGATGAGGAAAGAAGATAGATTTTACACCCAAATTTGTCTAACCCTGGAGCTACATTAATCTGGCTCTTAAAGAGCATCTGCCAGAGTCAGGATATGATGGAGCGTAAGAATCTATTTTAGTAAAAAGTTCCCAGGTAGATATTGGTAAAGTTGGTTTTGAAACTAGTGCTCTCAGGATGTGCTTCTCAAATATTAACATGCATTGACATAAGTCTGGGCTATTGCCTGAGAATCTGCATTTCTTTTTTCTTTAATTGAGAAATTTATTTGTTGAACAATCATACAAATTTTAACAAAATAATATGTAATGTATATACATTCTGAAAATTGGATTTACCCCCCAAGAGTGCCCCCCCAATTACCCACCCTTATCCCTCCCTTCCCCTTCCCACAACAGCTCTAAAAAAAGTATTAGGTTGTGTAACATTACTTGATATCTGGATTTAACACCTGATATTAGACCACTTCTCTTAATGACCAGGGTCTAGTTCTATCCTCCACAGATGAGTGGAGACATTTGACCCTTGGTTTTCTGGGTTATGCTGATTTCACTCAGCATAATTTCTTCCATAGCCGTCCATTTACCTTCAAAGGTTGCAATATCATTGTTTCTAATTGCTGTGTAAAATTCCATTTTATAAGGAGCCGAGTCTTGAAATCTGTATTTCTTGATTCTCTGGAGATACGGATGCTGATACTCAGCAGATCACAAGGCTACTATATGGTTTGTGAGAATATACAGTCTTTTTGTTTGTCCTAAAGAAATCCATTGATTTAGGAAAATGAAGAGATTCACCATGAAATTAGAAGGAAAGTTTTCCTGGTAGTCTATTGGTTAGGATTTTGCATCCTCATTAACTTGTCCATATAGGTGCATTTCACTGGAAGTTTTGAGTTTTTCAAGTTCCAGTTACCGGTTTCTGAAAAGCCTCAAAAATCCAGTTCCTATTCAATATTATGTATTCAGTGAAATAATTTGAAAATAATAGACAAAGGCTTATATTCTGGATCATCTGCCGAACATCTAATAACAGTACTGCTGTGTAGCTTTAGTACAAAGGGAGTCCTAAACTGACAGTGATCTTCAGTTTCTCAAATTGGGGTTCCTGAAGTCAATTAGGGTCCATGAAGTCTTAAGTGCCCAAGTTGAAGCAGTCCTTAAATAGAATCCTCTTGAGCTAGGAAACCTCCTAAGGTTCAAAGAACATTTGGACAGGTCACTTGACCTGCTGGACTTGTCTGGCATCTCCAAAATGAGAGGGTTGAATGTAAGTGACATATAGGTCTTCCTCTGCTCAGACTTTCTAGAGTTGGCTTTTTTTTCTTTTTCTTTCTTTCTTTTTTGAAGCTTTTCACATTTATTTTAGTTGAACATTAGCATAACATTTGAAAGCAAACCAGGAAGAAACGTCGTCTATCCTGAATTGAGCTATGTCATCTCCTGTTGTTAATGGTTTGGAAATTTTACAATTTGGGGACTGCATTTGCTTTTGTGGTCATTGAACCTTGTTATACTACAAGGTAGGTGGCCTATCTAGCCCTATCAGAAAATGACTGATCGAATCCACTGAGTCACAAAATTAAATGTGAATGGTAGAAACCTTTCCATTATCTCCTTTCTGGTCAATAAATATGGAAGATGTAAAAATAATGTGATGGTAGTAGCTGTTAAGAGAGAGAGGTGGAGGTAGGGAATAAGTGGTAGGGAGACAGTACAAATGGGTTCTGCGAGGGAGGTAGAAAGAGGTTACCTTTTATGCATCAGAAGATGGAGATTTATTAAATACCTTGAAGTCTCATGTTTTCATTCTAAATATAGTAAGCTATTACCAAGGAAAACCAAGACAAAAGAAATAGGCTAGAAACATAAGACCTGGTTTTCTTTACTATCCTGGCTTGTATTTGTTTATTTTAAAAAATAGCTGTAGAACTAGTCACCATTGTGGGGGGTGAACTGAGTCCCTTATATTACTTTCTTGGCTAACATAGTAATAAATCTAAAACCCTAAACTTACTTCTGAAGTTCAAACCCAGTTCTTGGTTCTTGGATTCTAGAAGCTGAGATTTCCAGCAGTTTCCTGGAGATGATTTTCCCCTGAAAATTCAACAGAGTTTTGGTATGTCTAGTTTTTTCGTTGGGTAGGAAAGATTCAGTGAATTTACTTTAGCCTTAAAAAATTGCTTTTTTGCTATTTTCATGTAAGAGGAGAGTATTTAATATTTATCTCAGTTTTACAGACAATTTCAGATCCTGGAGAAGCATGAATCTTCCCATCATACTATCTTGATTCTTAAACTTTTCTGTACTTCTGTCTTTTTTATAGCTCATGAAAATTTTTCTTCTCCACTGAAATTAAAACTTGAGAAAATAGTCTATTAGCTGCTAAAACAGAGAGCAGAATATTACCACAATTAAGAAAGAAGTAGAATTAGATTTAGGTAGGGTTACATTAGTGTCTTGGATGCCTACATCATATCATGTGGTACACTAAGTGAGATGTACTTTACCCATTCCGTCATCTCCTTGTCTCAGGTGTGGGATCTGAGGGTGAGAAGTTCAACACATTGCAGATGGTCAGCGCAAGAGTGGCAGGGCTTTGAACTCTGGCTCCATGTCTTTCTGCTTCCTCCTAAGAAAGAGTATTTTGAATTATGTGACTAACCAAAGGAGAAAGAGTCCCAAAGAGATCAGAAGGCAGTCAGCATTTTAAATCGTTCACAGGCTAAATTTAAGAAATGTAAGAGAAATAGATGAGTTTGCTGGTAAGAGTGATACCTGAGGAGGAGGGAAATATAGGGTAGGGTAGCCTAGGATGGAGGAAAAAATGGAAATAAATAAACTCAAAGTACAATGTCAGGAGCTAACTCAGTGGATAAATAAGTAGCACAATTTGGGGTTGAGGCTGTCTCCCAAAAGGATAAGGAAGGGGGCTGGAATAGTGGCTTGGTGATTACAGTGCTTGCCTGGCATGCGCGAGTACATGATTTTGAACCCCAGCACCACATACGTAACAAAGTTTCAGAGCAGTGAAAGCCACATGAAAAACTAAAATTAAAAATGGATTCTCTTTCTCTCTCTCTCTCTTAAAAAAAAAAAAAAAAGGAAGAACTAGAGGTATGAGAAGACCAAGTTGAGAGTTAAGAAGTAGAATAAATGGAAATGTCAGGTAGAATCCCTGGCAGGCAAAGAAGTTAATGGAGGTCAGAAAATATTTGGAGAAATAATGAGTAAGCGTATAGAGAATGCCATGAAAACCCAACCTCATTGTGGAAATGAGTTTACAGACCACAAACAGCAAGTCAGAAGAGTTAGGCTACAGTGGGTTGAATAGTACCCCCAACAAGGAAACTCAGAGCATGGCCTTATTTGGAAATAGGGTTCTTAAATATGTAATTAGAGTTAACGTAAGATCGTATTGATTAAAATGGACCCTAAATCCCTTGATTCTTGTCCACATAATGGGAGAAGACATGCAGAGAAGTCCACGTGGAACTCAGGGGAAGGGGGACAGCCACTGGGGTGATGTGTCTGCGTGTGAAGGGACAATGAGGATTTTGGAATCACCAGAGACAAGGAATAGACAAGATTTCAGTCTTAGCGATTTGAGGAGGGATCTTGGTCCTTGGTTTGTGGTAAGTTGTTAGGATCATCTCAGGAAACCAACACATAGTCCTACATTTAGACTTTAGCAAAACTGTAAGAATTTTGAAATTAACTGGAACTATGGTGAACAGGATTCAGGTTGTTGTTGGACTTTTCTACATAGCATTACCAGGACGCAAGCAGGCAAAGCAATAATATGGCTTAAAAGTGATGAAATGGGCAAACTTTGAGCTTAGGATATCATGACTGGTTACTATTTCAAATGGGAGGGTAAAATAAAGATATCAATCTGAAAGCAAATGAGTGTGCCACATGTAGACCCTTTAGGAAATGAATTTTGGAAAATATATTACAGCAACAATAAGTAATGAAAACAGTCTGGGAAGGAATGAAGGGGCGGAAAAAAATCCAGGGATTTTTTTTTTTTTTTTTAAGAAATAAGCAATAGCAGCTTTAGTTGGAAGAGGAATGATGGAGTAATCCGAAATTTTCTACTAAAAATGTTATGTGCTCTACAAATTATATGAATATTCAAAGGGATAGCTGAACTTTGAAGAAAATGGGAAACTAAGAACCAAAGAGGAAGCTAAGATGCAAAACTGGCAGTCATGTTGGAGCTCAAAGCTTCCTAGAGATAGCAGAGGTCGTTTTAAAAAGCAAATAAATAATTACTTGAAGTTAGAACTTAGAGTGCTGGGGACGTGACCCTGGAGTAGAGTGCTTGCCTGGCTTGCACAGGTCCTAGGTTCAGTCCTCATCACCACTAAAACAGAAAGCCTCAGTATTATTTGAACATACTAGAAGTGAAGACATGAGGAAGATGGAGAATGTTACCTGAAAGATATCTATGTTGAGGACATAGTCATTGATGGAGAAATTTAGCACTAATATGTATGAGAATAACTGTTTTTGAAACCAAGTAGAGTATAATTTTCATATTCGTGGGGAAGAACTCCTAATTTAACTATGGAAGGTAGAAAAAGTAAAACAAGATAAGATGTTTGAAATAAACTGGAATACCTTGCTTAAATGTAGAGGGGTTAACCTTACCAGGTGGATTCTTTAGTGGATGGAAAACAAGATTCTGATACTTACAAAAAACACATTTAAAGTTTCATAGGTTGAAGATGAGGTGATGTCATTCTTGTCACATGCAAACAAAAAGAAAGGAACAATATGATCAAAGGGGTAAAACAAGCAGGAATACACATGCAAGTAATAACACAGTTTTGAGATGTAGAAAACAGCAATTTATGGCATTCACCATTGGTTTAGAAACTGTAGTTAGAAAATGTAGCAGTGTTCTCAGAAACTGATGAAGCAATAAGACAAAAAGTAAGCAGAGATAGTTTTGGATAACAATGAATTTGAACTGTGTATGTAGAATCGACTCAACAAAAGAATGCGTTTTATTTTGAAGGGTGTGTAGGTTAGGCACAAGGTCATTTTTCTAATGGGTCAGGAAGGAAGCCTCAAATTTTAAAAAACCAAGAGTATAAAGGTTCTTTTCTCAAACTGCACTGCTGTAAAATCACACATTATTAACAAAAAGATAGCAAAAACATCCCATATGTCTGAGAATGAAAAGATATACTATGAAATAACCCTCAGGTTAAAGAGGAAATGATAGCAAGAATAGCAAAATTTTAGAGCTGAGTGATAATAAAAGCACAGTAGGTGAAAGATGTAGCTAATGGAGTACTTTGAAGGCAGTATATGGCTTTTGTTACTCAAGAGAAAAACCAAAGTTGGAAAGTCTATAAACTCAATGTTTGACTCAAGTAACTAGCAGTGTGGTAAATCTGAAGAAACAGGAAAAAAAGAAGAATCAGAGAAAAGAAAGAAAAGTGCAGAAAATTAGTCATGGCATAATAAAAATGAAAAAATATAATTAAGAAAAGTGAAAGAACCAAAGTTGATTCTTTGAAAAACTTAGTATGTTAGATATAGCCTTGGGCAGGTGAAATAAATTATATACGTGTATTATGATAAAATACAAAGCAGTTAAATAATTATTGATTATACTTTAATCTATTAAATGTGAATTTTTACCCGTGAAATTTAAAATTTGAGTGAAGGGGATGTATGTATATGAAATTGAGTTGTGCACAGTGGTACACGCCTGCAATCCCAGAGGCTGGGGAGGCTAAGGCAGGGGTGTTGTAAGTTCAGAGTCAGTCTCAGCAAGTTAGTGAGACCCTGTCTCAAATCAGTACTATCAAAGGGACTGGGATGTGGCTCAGTGGTTAAGGATACCTGGGTTCAATCCTTCGGGTCAAAAAAAAATCATAATGATTATTAAAAGTCTTCCCTGTAAGAGGAAAAGGGACAGTTTGACAAGTGAGTTCTGTTTAGCTCTGAAGCAACAGAAAGTACTTGTTTATAAAAGTTCTTTCACCACAAAGAAAAAACCAACCCCATTAAGTCTGGTCTTAAAGATGACAAGGTAAGTTTATGTTAGGTTTAAAAAAATACTAGCTAACTTCACTTATGACATGAAGGGATACTAATTATTAAAAAACAATGCACAGTGACTGAGTTAAATTAAACAAAAGTGAAAGAAAAGTACAACTGTTTCAAAGAAATATGCAGTTTTCCACAGCAAGGAATAAGTAATTGCATCATCAAAATAAAAAGGTATTTAATAAAGGTTTTTTCTTTTTTAAAATGAAGTCAAGTCCTTAGCATACTTAAATCACTAGGGTTTTTTTTTTTTTCAAAGTTTGATAAAGGCTTTTTAGTAAAAATCTATAGCAGGAGCAAAACAAAGCTGTCTGTATTTCTTTTGCTTCTGAATACATTACCAGATGCCCGATCATTGCAGTAGACAACGAGAGAAAGAAAAAGTAAAGAATGGAAATGAGAGATAACACTGACATTACTGCTAAGTGAAATAATTTATATAAGAAAATCAGAATCAGCAGAAACTATTAGCAGCAATACAAGGGTTCAGCTTGGTTGCTAGCTATAAGAGCAACATATAAAAATCAATAGCTTTCCTCTGTATTGGAAGTAACCAATTATGAACTGTGACAATAATAAGATACCATTTATAATAGTAACATAAACTAAGAGCTATCTAGGAATAAATATAAGATAGAATGCATAAAACATGTAAGGGAAATTTAAAACTATTACAAGAGTTTTATTATGATATTAAAGAGCATAAACACAGTGTTCACAAATGGCTTCATTGAATATTGTGAAGATGATACATACCCCTCCATTAAAATTTAAATGGAGTCCAATTAACAAGTAACCAAGAATTTGTTTAAAGGGGCACAGTAAATTTCTATGGAAGACTAAATCAAGAAAAAGAAATCCTCTCTCCATAAGGCATTAACAAATCTGTAACAGAAGTTAGCAAACTACAGCCCACAAGTAAAATCCAGGCTGTGTTTTGTCAATAAAGTTTTATTGGGACATAGCACATGCATTCATTTACATAATGGCTGTGACTGCTCTCATGTTGTGATGACAGAATTGAGTAGTGTGGCCCTTTGTAGAAATAATTTAGTGACCTCTTCTATAGCATCTAGCATAGAATCAGAATAAAACATTCCTATGTGTACATAGGATTAAATCATTCCCAGATAATGATACAAAGAAAATTGGCCCATAAAAGGAAGAAAATGAAACTATTTTCATACTTCATATTATGAACAATGATCTGTATGGAATAACTACCTGTTCAAATGGGGAATATAAAACTAATAAAAGAATGTATAGGAACCTGTAACCTAAGCCAGGTGTGGTGGTGTACTCTATAATCCCGGCAATTTAGTAGGCTGAGGCCAGAGGATCACAAGTTCGAGGCCAGCCTTGGCAGCTTTGCAAAATCATTTTTCAGAAAGACTAGGGATATAGCTCAGTTTTAAACCGCCTTGGGTTCAATCTCCAGTACCCATCCTGTCACCACCACCAAAAAGGAATATTTTATAACCTTACAATATAGAAGGATTTGTTACATAACTCACAGAGTTCAAACCAGAAAAATTGGTGGTTTTGAATACATCAAAATGGATGCTTTTTGTTCAGTGGAGATAACAGAAAAATTAGCACATGATAAAAATATAATTGTCATGTTTAATAGACCACCATCAATATTTAGAATACACAAGGGACTCTGAAAAATCAGAATGTAGATGGGAGGAGACTAATGTAAAAGAGAACAACGTGGGACTGGAGATGTAACTCAGTGGTAGAGTGTTTGTCCAGCCTATGCAAGTCCCTGGGTTTGATCCCCTGAACCGCAAACAAGTAAAAAGAGCAAGTAAGTGGTTTGTAGAAGGAGAAACATATATACACACATTGGTTTGAGAAACAAGCAGATTAAAAGAGATGCCGTTTGCTGATCAACCAGTAAAAGCGAAGAACACAGATGCTACCTAGTGCTGACAAGGGTGTAGGAAAGCAAATCTTCATGAAGAGCTCTGGGAATACAAACTGTGCGTATATTTTAGAAAACTTAAGTTCGTATATTACCCGAAAGCCCTGATGGAAGTGTGGGGCAGGTATGCACACATGCAGATGGCAGTTGGTTTTATTCATGGAAGATCGGAGTCAAGGTAGCTCCTGAGCACTGTGGGAAGGGACCAGGAAATGCATGGTGGAATCAAAGAGAAGCTATGAACAGAGGAATTATTTATAGCAACCTGGATGAGACTCTGAAGGAATGTTGAGAGAAAACAGAAAAATGAGATTTAAAAAGTAAGATTTGAAGAGCCCCCTCTATTTTTGACATACAAAATAAATGTATATAAAAACACAAAGGGGATTTTAAATGCTACATTAATTACAAAAAAGTGAATCCCTGAGTCAAAAGGAGGGATGACACTGAACCTAGAGGATGAAAGTGAGAGTGATAGAGAAAACTAAAGCCCAGATGAGAGACGGTGGTGGACTCCTGATAAGAGAAACTCATGGAACAGAGCCTGCGCTTAAGGCTGTGCTGACGTCTTTGAAGGAGAACTTCCTCCAGGGACATTTTCCTTCTTCTGTGGCTGTATCTAGATGCTTAGGTGACGTCTTGAGGTAGGGCTCTCTGTGTGTTGGCTCTGTTGGCCTCAGTGTTAGCTCTGATCTGTGTTTAGGGAGCTCTCTAGCAGTTTGAGTTTCATGTTTAACCAGTTTGGCAACTCAGCTGAAAAAGCTCTCCTAAATATTAGCTATCGGTAGACACTGGGAGGGCATTCTTGCCTTTGATGACGTATTTTGTATCCCATGTCCACTCCTGAAGCAGCGGCATGCCAGAGGACTAGGAACACCTGAATCACTTGCCCAAGGACCTGGCAATAGGAAGAGACCCTTCTGGGGTGGAGCATAACAGAAAAAAATCAAAGTTATATGGTTAGAGCTAAAACAAGCAGATTCTGAGGAGGCAGAGAACCCCAGGGATTTACCAGTGTCTGGAATCAGTGTTCTTTGGGAGTAGTTCACATAATTTGCCATGTTCATTTCTTAGAAAAACTGAAAGAAACTAAGAACTCCAAATATCTGAAGCACTTCCATTTGCATGATTCTTGTGTCGTATATCCCTAAAGAATAAATCCCCCAAAAATGGATGACTGGGAATTAAGAGTAACTCAGGTATAGAGAGAATTTACTGTGTTAGGAGGAGTAAATATTGCATATACCTGCTGACCCTGCTGCAGAGATTCTGTAGCCAAGGGCCCAAGGATAGGGAGGATAATTGGGTTTCATTAGTGGTTCACAGTCACCTGAGCAACTTATTAAAGGACAGATCATGGGACTCTTCTCTGATTTCTTATGCAGGCAGCTTATGGGAGGGCCTGAGAATTCATATTTCTAGTAAGTTTCCTGGGTAATGTTGATTCTACTATCAAGGGAGCATACCTGAGAATGATTGGGTTAGATGGTTTTTGACATCCATCCTGACCCTGCATTTCTATGAGCTAGCTGTACATGTCCTAAAACCCAGCATCTGTGCCAGTGGAACACTTGCCCATCGTAATTCTTGAGCACCTGGAATGTGTCACATTCTAACTATATGGGAATATCTGTAATAGATATTTGCAAAGCTCTTTGTGTGTGTGTCGCTCAGAACAGTTGACTGATTCAATGATGATGCATTCGTCTCCTTTATGAAAGAGTCAACCATTCATTGTCTGATTTCGTCCTTTTCTGTAATGTTCTCTTTTTCCATAGGTTGATCTATGTTTGCCAGTTTTATAATGGGGACTGTTACCAAATTCGAAAAATGAAGTAGTTTTCCAGGGAGGTATGTCTTAGCCATTTAGAAAGCAGCTACCTCATATGTAGGCATCACCCATTGGAAAAATCCTTCCTTGGTGCTAGGTGGGTTTGTCTCACTCGAATTGCCCAGCACTAACACGTTTCAACCCAGTCTTTGGGGCTTTTCTTAATACATAAATAATTAATTAGTTTAATTAGAAAATAAATAAATAGACGTGGAGCAATTTGTGTCCCTTGCTACATCCAAGGTCTGGCTCAGCTAGGAAGTGTTCTTTTTTCAAACTGTTTTGCTCCTTCATTCTTTTTCCCTTCAATTTTGTAAAATGTGCTGGAATAGTTCTCCAGGCGTGCTTATCTGTTTTTGTGATTGTAGGTAAGGTCAGACAGTGTTTACACTGGTTCTAAATTGCTGTTATATAAACAAAGATAAAACCGTTTGAAAGAAGCATTTAAAAATTAGAAGGTTTTTTAGTGCATACTTAACAATGAAAAATTTTAGCTTAGAAAAGATGGCAAAAAAAAAAAAAGGATGGGGTAGAAATAAGTACTTGACAAATTGGGCCTAGTGGATTTGAGGTGGGAACCTGCAGTGCTGAAGGATTTAAGAGTGAAAGGCTGTTTTGCCATCCCTGTGCAAGCTTTGGCTTGAAAATGCTCACTTAGATCAAGGCATCGTGGTAGGGCCAGTGGAGTGTTTGAGGAGGACTTCCCTAGAATTCACCTGGGTGGACATTAAATGGGGAACAGTTTCAGTGGCATCCTCCTTGGAACCAAGAATCTTTTGTAAAGGAAAGTGCTTTCTTTAAAGTGGTATATGAACCAAGATTTCTATTCAACCTTTGTTAATATACATTTCCTAAATTGCCCTGTTTCAGACCTCAAGTGTGAAGAAATGTTCAGATTCGGCCAGCATCTCATCAAGCCCTCTGTGGTGTTTCTCAAGACAGAACTGTCCTTCGCTCTCGTGAACAGGAAACCGGTGGTACCAGGACGTATCCTTTTCTATTAAGAGGGCAAAATTAAAAGTCTTTGAAGCTAAACAAGTTACAGGCTTAGCCTCCAGTGGTTGTCCACATCCCCCCGCCCTTTGGAGAGACCAGGTAAGATGTTCTTCACATTTATTTTGAATCCAGTTGGTGGCACCAGTAATATGCTTGATCAGTGTTGCAGAACTTGTGAGAAGAGTTGCTTAGCAACTGTGGCTTTGGAGGTGAATTTTTGCTTGACCTTTTCACCACCATAGCTGTGTAAATAAATAGGTGTTTCTAAATTTGGCCCGATGAATATCATGGGCACTTTGAATTTAGTTTATCCAGTGTGAATGTTAATGGTAGGTTCAAAATTGGATTGCAACTTTGTGATGTGGAATTAAGGGATTACATGAGAATTTAAGTCTTTGTTTCTCTACCTCATAGAAATTGTGAGTTTTAATTAAATTCATACATGTACATGTACTTATAAAAATTGTTTTTCCTGCTGTGATCAGAAATGGCATTTTCTTCTGGGAAAAGACCTGGCTTCTAGACCATTGTCCGGTGTTGCTAGTGGCGGAGTTGTTTTATTTCCCGTGAAGGGATTTCTTTCTCACTGTGGACTAGTAGGAGCTTTATCCCGCTTTGCAGTAGGAGTTGTAGGAATTGGTGAAACACTCAGGGGAATTATGTTTACATTGTTGAAAGTACAGCTTGTGATTGTGTACATGTGAATTTTGTAGTGGTTATTCAGAAAATTTTTTCTTTCCTGACAACTTTGTTTACTTTGTGGAGGATAAGAACCACATTTCATATTTTAAGATAATAGATATTTTCTATATTGAAGGATGATTTGACTTTGAAATGAATTATTAATTCTGAATGTCCAGGTATGCCAAGATTTTTTCAGTTAAGCTTTATATATATGAGTTGTATTCAGAGTACCTAATTTTACAAATAAACTTCCTTCCTAACCATTATATGCTTCAGGAAACAAAGGAACAGATAAGAAAAACATATAACCAAAGATAATTATGATTATATGATAGATTCCCAAATTCTCTGAATCCAAATTTTAACTAATTAAATTTGTGGATTTACAAAAAGAATAAGAACAATCAAACAATAGGCTGGAAAATAATGTTATGTGAAGTCTTTCCATATTGGTTTGTTTGGAAAGTATCAAGAAGGACCAGCGCTGTAATCAGTACACTCTGACAGGTGGTTCCACATCTACAGCGTTGAAAATGGTCTCGGGGCCAGCAGATAATATATTCAGATGATCCTTTTTATGTGATGATTTTGGAACTTTTTATTTCACTTTACCTTTGTAAACTCTGTTAGGTTACAGCTGTGAGAAGCATCTTAATAAGATACTCATTTGCTTGCAGAAAGCCACAGTCTTTTGTCCTGAGATTTGGGAATTGAAGCTGAAGATAGCGTTGCCCACATTTCATAAAATAATTGGTGAGATGTCTGGAGCGGGCTTTCATCTTCCCCAGCATTCTCAGAGAGCCTCCCCTGGTCTAGCTCTTTAGGGTGGGTCATCTAGCCTTTTGCCACCTCCATTCCTCCAGGCTCCTCCAATCCAGCCCCCACCCCATTGTAAACCACAACTCTGATCATATTACTCTTCTAATCCCCTACTAGCAAATAAATAATGAATCTCTATTTTTATGAAGAAACAGTCCTAACTAACTCCTTAGCATGATTTTTAAAACCTTTTATCATCAAGCCCCAGTTTCCCTTCTTTCCAGGGAAATAAATAGCTAAGCACATGTTGTACTTTACCATAGTTTCCTCTGCTACTCACTTTACCTCCAGTTTCTCCTGAGCTTTTTAAACTGAAGTGTGCAGATAATTATCCCTCCATGTTAGGTAAGAAACATGGTGTCCTCTGTGCCACTCGTTTCCTTGTTCTTGTGTTGATTCATTCAGCACTTTAGTACTCTGCCTCATGTCAGAACCATGTGCCTTCCTGTCTGCTCCAAATCATTCCTCCCTGCAGGTAGGATCTGCTCTTTTACAACTGTTCTTCTTAGCATCCCTAAGTTCTATGGTGACTGAATTCAAAGTGAAACTTTAAGCACCAGGAACATATCACATTGTTCCAGTTCGTGGAAGGGACAGTAAGGGTACAACTCCTGCCTTTTCCATGTTCCCATGCCCAAAGCCAAGTCTTGTCACCATCTGATTCCAGATTTTTTAGTATTATGAGCAAGATACATTTTTCCACCCTTTGCCTTCCTGCTTGTCAGTCACAACTCTTTAGGTGTTTGCTGTCCAGGCAGTGAATTAAGTGTAAAAGTAGTAAATGAATTGATGTCAGATAGGAAAAGATGCTTTCCATTTCTCTCTGCATATTCATTGTTCAGTTAACAAGCTTGTGTTTTAAGGGCAGTGTATTGGTGTCTTCATGTAAAATGGAACATTCCATTTGGTAGTTTTAATTAATTCTACTTAAAAATGGTGTTCAGGTGGCCCTTGAGGATTGTGCCATTGCTGAGAGACTTGGAAATGTCATCTTTGAACTTGTGTCCTTGCTAACATTTTGCTACCCCGCCAACTCATTTCTCTTATGACTTTGCTTCCTCTTTTCTTTTTTTTTTTAGTGGTTTTCGGAGTAGGAAAGGAACTGTTAGATCAGGGGCTGAGGATATGTTTTTGAAATAAGACTTGTTGTTGTTGTTGTTCTTAAAAGAGCCACTTCAATCCCTCCTTGTCTTCACCTAAAGCACTCTGTTCCTTGCCAATAGTGTTTACAGCCAATTGAACATGCTTTGGCCTCTGTGGGGTAACACTCGAGAAGAATATGTCAGAATATCTTTAATCCATTAATTTGTTGTCACTGGAAAATGCTTTTCAGGAATTCTTGGTGAGAACAAAATCAGTTTTGGAGAATGCATCTTCAGAATTTTGCAGTGAACGTTTTATTTGTGTGTATCACTGTACCCCAGCTATTGTTCACGGCTTAAATAAATTTGAGCCATTATGGTTAATGCTATTCCTTCTCCCCCTCCTCTTACTCTGCGCTGCGTCTACCTTGCCTCGAGTTGAGCATGAAAAATGAATTTGAACATGAGTGGAATCCATTTGGGGACTGGGGCTTTTATTGTAAATAAAATTATTCATTTGTTATGTCCTGTTGTTTTCAGCAGACAGTGTATTGATCTTTGGACTGCTATTCAGAATGGCATAAGGAGCTCTAACATAAGAGGGACATGGTAGCATTTGTGGACGGACTGAATGTGGTGTGTAATGACAGAGACAGACCTTGCTGCTGGCCATACTATATTAAACAAATAATTTGTCAACAGTTTATTGAATCAGTTATTAAAAAGAACAGATTTTTCCAAATAGGAGCATCACACATAGAATGTTATCAGGGCCAAACGTTGTTAGCGTGATACATGGAGGGCAGGCTTACAAAGTGCATTTGTGAAGAACAGGAGAGGTTAAGTTAAAGGACATTTCTGCTGATGCATCAGAAACAAAGAGTTTGGTACAATGGCAACTGAGCTAGAAGAGCCACCCTCAGTAAATGAAAAAAGAAAACATGTCTTCATACAAAATTTTACCTTTGCAAATGGGCGATGGAATGTTTTCTGTTTTCAGACCATTGCCACATTGAGTACTCCTAAAATAAATGAAAAACTAGCAGAAATAGCTTCAGTACTTAACAGGAATTCTTATGGAATAGATGCTACAGATAAAAGTACCCTTTTAGTCCTTCCATAAAAATCAGAAATATTTGTCATTTCCTGAGTGGTTTGCAATCTTGTGAATTCCTTTAATTGTTCAGGAAACTGCAGTTATTAGTGATCTGATGATCTTTCATTTCTCAAAACTGTTTCTGTTTAAACCATCCTGTATAAATAAAATGAGCACAAGTACTATTTTAATATCTTCATTGCTAAAGATAGAATTGTGCCCTTAGAATTGCCCTGAGCACATGTCTTCACTTCGTTCTGTGCGTGCTAGTTGCATATCAGCTAGCTGACATACTTGGTAGAGACGTAAGAAGCTGAGCTTAGTATCCTTTGTCCTGAGCTGTACTGGACACAGGTTTTCTTGTAGCCATAATTTTTTCTTTACTTGAGAGGTTGTTGTGTGCAAAGATATGCATGTAGCAGAAATCGCTCAGTTTAATCTTCCTTTTTCCTCTTTGGCAAAGATTTCCAGATACATGCGTACCGTGCACCAGCCTAGAACCAGCTTTCTCAGACATTGGTCAGCAGGAACAAAGGAAGTGAATGCTTTCATCAGTCAGAGTTGCCCAGCCTGTTTTCAGTCCCTAGGATCTGCTGCAGAGGCTCTAGTCAGTTCCAGCTGTAAGACAGTCATTGTGTGCCCTTCATCCTTCTTGGTGTTGATCTAAGAAAGTCCTGCATGGAAAACAAATGCCTTTTATCCCAAATGCAGGCTCAGTCTTTGGTAATGAGCTAACAGTGTTGAGGATGATTCTGAGGCTGCATGCGGGGTCATCAGGAAGTAACTCTTGGGCACCACTGGGGGAAAAGAACCCTTCTTGCCAGGCCCCGTCTTTTTTTTTTTTTTTTTTTTTTAACCTGGAGATGACACTAATACAGAAACAATAATACATAGTTGGGACCAAAAACCAAAGTAATTAAATAGGTAGTTCATGTGTGTGCAAAGAAGATTTGAAAATTGGATGGAGAAAATTGCGTGCACTTTGTGTCTTCTGCTTGTACCCTTCCAACAAAGGGACTTACCCAGGACACGGTGTGCCCAACACAAGTCGTTATTGGTCCCTCAACCCTCATCTAAGCCATGTCCTGCTCTCTCTATTCTCCCTCTCGACTCCTCTGGCTCTTTGCTGCCTGCTCTCTGGTGAGGATGCACGTATGTGTGGCTCTGTGACTCACCTAGTCCCTGCTGCTTAATGACCTAGGTGTTTTGTTTTGTTTTGTTTGCGGAGGGAGAGCAAGAGAGGGAAAGACAGAATCAATTTTATTTATTCTTTCATCTGGCCTTTGTTTTTCTGACACTTAATTGTGTATTTGGTTTTAGGGCTCTAACCTGGGTTCTTGTGACTTAGTTTTGGTCTTTTCTTGACCTTGACCTCTTTTCCATAATAGAATTTACCTTAAGGCTTCAGATCCAGCAGCGAGTGGGTGGATTGGACAGACCTAACCTGCATCATAAGAAGAAAATTTAACTTTTTTTTTTTTTTTATGTTGAGGGCTGTTAGCTGGTATAAGCTTCAGACTTACACAAGGGCTATCAAATCATTTTTACAACCCAAAAGGGATACCTTTATAAGCTGCCAATGTATACATAAGTCTGTTGAAGAGTGTTTGTACAGGGGAGGAGAATATTAGGGATGCTGTCTCTCCAGCTCTAGCAAATGCTGTGATAATAATTACGTGTATCAAAATAACGCTTTAAGATTTCTCACACTGATTGCTAACACGGGTGTTCTGTAATGGGAAAATCTGCCCATTGCTACTGATTTCCACGTGTAACTTTCTCAGGCAGTTTTAAACTGTCGGGGCTAACGACAACTGAACTCTGTTCAGTACGTTCCAGACATATTTCTAGCCTGCTTTCCAAGCAAGTGATCAGATGGTAAGGAAAGGAAAAGGCTGATGATGGTGTTGCCAGTTTTGCACTTTAAAGAAACATAATTAGAAGTAATGAATGGAATAATACATCATTATTCATAAGAAATGTCACGTAATTAACTCAAATAATGCAAAATATATTCTAATTTCCATTTGGATTGAAAATAGATTTGCTAGAACATCAGTAGGCAGTTAATGTTTATCCTATATTTTCATACACACATCAAAACTGTTAAAATCTACTTAGTGAATATACATGGATTTTCTACAGTGTTCTGATTCAAATGGCTTTCTTCCCCTAATAGAGCCTCACGTGCTTTCCTTGTATATTATTTATTATATAAGCATAATTTATATATGTTCAACTCTTAAAATTAGCATAATTAATTTATATTTATTGCAAATTAATGATCTAATTTATTTACTTAGCTTTCATTTCCTTAAGGTAATTGACTGAAAAAAATCACTATGAATTTGCAAATAGCTTTTGGGTACAAATCCTAAATTACTATTATCCTAGGAACTCTGCAATACTAGATATCTGAACTAGGTTTGTAATCTACACTGTTATCCTGGGATTTCTAGTACAGGTTTTGAATATGTCAGGTACCTCAGTTTGGCTTATATGTACCACAGCTGAGGATCAGAATGTGGGTGGCTGTGTCTTAGGAAGGGGAGTTATTTTTGTGTGTAACAGTTAGAATGACACAGAGCACTGACCAATGTCAGCAGTGGTTCCTGGAAGCTCACTGCCGTGCCAGACAGAAACCTATTAATTTCTGCATGGTGGGGAGATCAGGATAGTCCCCAGGGAAGAGGCAAAGAGATGGTGAGTGAGAGGCATTCGAGGGGCAATAAATATTGAAGTACTTCAGTATTTTCATAACGGGAATGGCCATGCCAATGCATACAGTCTCAGTAACAGCCCTGATTTCAGAGATGAACACTGATGGGGGAGGCTGCCACTACGTCCCTGGGATCCAGCAAGTTATTTGTTCCTTAACTTCATTGAGTCTAGCATAGTTGTAACTTTACTGGTGAATAAAAACTATAGACTGCTTCTAATGGCCACATTCCTCACAGTTTGGGGGAAGCCTTCTGGGGGCAGGAGGGTCCCCAGGCACTGTCCTTGGCCTTCCCCTTGTCTGTATGTGTGTGGGGCAGGGTAGTGGAAAATGTATATATGCACATGTTAATGTCTCACATTAAAATAACATTTTAAATAAATTAAGAGATATGCTGTGACCAGCACCACATTTGTAGAGTTTCTTCATTATTTTATCCTTACTGATCTCTGAGCAGTTCAAAAGGATAAGCTGCAAAAAAATAAAATAAAAATAAATAAATAAAAGACCAGTGGTGGCCCCAGGTCATGGGAGTCCTAACTTGACCCAGAACTCTTGATTCTCTTTCCATTTTCTCTTGGCTTCCCTTGTCCTGCGGACCTTGATGTATCATGGCTTAGGTGTCCCAAGGAACTGTCCTCTCCATGGTCTAAAATCTTTCCCATTAATCCTACTTCCAAATGTGCTATTTTTCTAAATACTCTTCTATTATTATGTTTCACAGGCATTTTGATGTTAATGGCATGGTAAGTTTTTCATGATCATCATTAACTTTAAGAATATAACTTTGCTGGGTATGATGGCTCAGGAGGCCAAGGCAGGAAGATTCCAAGTACAGAACCAGCCTCAGCAACTTAAGCCCAAAGCAACTTAGCAAGACCCCGTCTCAAAGGATAACAGGGGCTGAGAATGTGGCTCAGTGGTTAAGAGCCCCTGAATTCAGTCCTTGATAACAAAACAACAAAAATTGACAACCAATGTGATGCCCTTCCTTTCACCAAAGATGATTACGCTCATAACTATTAAATAAGTTATCTCATGATAAAAGTCAATCAACAGGAATTACATAAAAATCTTTACCTAGAGTATTCCACATGTAGATGTCTAGAATGTTAGTTGCTATTTTCTGTCCTGTTTAGGGGACCCCATGTCCCCTAGAAGTCTCTTTCTCATGGAATCATACCTGCAATAATGTAATCAGAGGTAAGGAATGTAACAGATGTTGAGGAAGGCTTTATATTGCCCTGGAAGAAGCAACTAGGGTCTAAAGGGTAAGGCTGACAACAGTTGGGGATGCCCACTTTACTAAGAGGCAGCTGCTGAGCTAGGCTCACCTTGCTGAACCTCACCTCTGGTCTCCCAAACCACTTGAGGGCAGAATGGGTGAGGGCAAAGATGGATGGTTGGAATGAGAAAAGCCCAAATGCTTTCATCTTTTCTGGAGTAGCTAATCCTAACTGCCCCCCAAAAGTCCTGTGTGGAAGGGGGCTCAAAGGCCCAAGGAGGGTACCTTCAACAAAAGGAGGCTGGCATTTTGTTCCCTGGGTGGATGCTACTGGCACTGGCACCGCCATCAGATGAGCGTTCAGGACACCCAAGGGCATTTGCAGAGTGTTAGCTTTTGTGTTGTTGTGACCGAAAGACCTGATAAGAACAGCATAGAGGAAGAAAAGTTAATTTTGGTTCATGATTCCAGAGGTTCAGTCCATGGTGGCCAACTCCATAGCTCTGGGACCTAGGTGAGGTAAAAGGATATGGCAACAAGGAAACAGAGTGCTCTGCTCACCAGGAACAAAATATAAACTCCAAAGGCACATCCCCAGTGACCCACCTCCTCCAGCCTCTGCCCACCTGCCTATAGTGACTGCCACACAGTTCATCCATGCCCCACCCCTTATAATCTAATCATTTTTTCCTCTGAAAATCCTTACATTGTCTGAAACACAAGCTTTTGGGGGACATCCAATTTCTATACCATAATAGCTTCCCACTTGATCTGTGGAGTTTAGGATTTTATATGAGCGCACAACAATACATGCTTCTCATTCGTGTGTTCAGAACATAGGGTAGAGTGAGGGAGGATAGTTGCAGAGATCAGTAGTAGTAAAAGAACTAAAAGGTATTCTTGGAAAAAGGTAGAAAAGTACCTTTTCAACCCCTTGGAGGAAGCACACAAATGTGGGTCCCCAGTTGGTTCCCATAAAGGACCATGAATGTCAGAGTAGCACTGGATTGCAGATGCCACAGGCCTACTGTGAGCCAACTGAGGTTCTGGCCTATGCAGAGAGAATTATGTCATAGGCCACTGGTAGAATTACAAATGGAGACAGAACTGCTGTTTTCTGAATGGATCCTGAGAGGTGACAGGGTGGGAATGAAGTATGAATACATTACTGGGAGAGGGGGAGCATGTCTGTCCTCTCAGCCATTGAGAGACCACCATAATTGTAAGGGAGCCTAGCAAACGGAACAGGTGCTGACCAGGTACACCACCAGCCTTTCACCTGATGACAGATGACCGGTTAGCTAGGACCACTGTCTCCAGCACTGGATAGCTTAGCCTCAACAGCAAGGAGAAAATGATAGCTTGAAATGGTCAAATGTATATCTCAAAGTCTGTGTTAGGTAGGATGTAAAATTTTAATCAGACTAGAAATTTAAACTGGAGAGACTTAGAATTGTCGAAAGTGACTCCAAACTTTTAGATTCTGCCCAAAATTTGAGATATTGCTAAGGAGCCAGAAAGAGATTTGACCTAACATAGTTAGAGAAGTGATGGTGAAGAATACAGCTTTGGCCCATCTTTGCCTGAGTTCACATTCTTCAGTGTTTGCACAAAGTTATGACACTTATCTGAAAAGGAGAAGTGCTTGCCCCTCAATGTTATGTTAGATAGCAGCAGGTAATTTGGTTGTTTGAATTCTTAGGAATGGAATAGTGAACAGAATAGATGGTTGATAAGTATCTATAGGATAAGTTTAATTTTGGTTTAAAATGGTACAGGTAAAGAACTCTCATTTGTTTATTCAACAAATATTTTCTGAAGGCCAGATTCTTTAAATATTCTTTTCTAATTATAATCTAAGTTTGGCATGCTTTTGAACTGATTTAAGAATTAAATGCTACTGGAACTTTTTGCATGGTAGCAGACAGAGCAATCCTATTAAACACGTTAAATCCTTGGCAGTTTTCTGGTTGGGTCCCACATCCTCCCTACCATAGGCTCACTGCCATTCTCTAATTAAAGCTAAAGTTATCAGTTACTTACAAGGTATATACATGAACTCTTTTATCTGTCCCAGGCCACCAATCTTGACCACCCCACCCCTCATTTTTCATCTGCTTCTGTCATTCCTATGGTGGATTGAATGGTTACCCTCCTGGAATGTATGTGTCTTAGTCCTCAGAACCTGTGAATGTTACCTTATTTGGAAAAAAGTCTTTGTAATAGATTGAGTTAAGGTTTTATGATACAGTTAGGGTGTTTAAGTATGTTAATATTTACCATTCCAAAGTGGCCTGTTTTGAATGAGATGAGAAACAGGTGGTTTGAGCATGAATTATTCCTCCCCCTGACTCCTTAAGCAGAGTTTGCATAGATTTCCATGTGGATTTCAGCCAGTCTGGTGAAGTCAGTTATTTCTCAGCTGAGAGAAATTAACAGAAGGGTTTGGTATCTCATGTGTTGGTAAGCTTTGATTTCCCAAGATTGTATTTGCCAACCCTATCTTGCCTTCCCCAGGAAATGTAGAGCGGATCTCTGTTATTTCATGAGTTTAGTCAAGTTTTTATGGTCCTGTAGTCTTTACTTCTCATATGTATAGGTTGTATTATATAAAATACTTATTTATAATCCCTTTTATAAATCCTTTTCCAACATTTTTTTTATTTTGTATGATAACCAAGAAAACTGTTCTTGGGGCTGGAGCAGGGGCTCAGCGGTTACAGCACTTAACCTGGCATGCACGAGGACATGGGTTCAAACCCCAGCACTATGTACACAACAAAGTGTCAGAGCAACAAAAGCTACATGACAAACTAACTAAAATTGATTTTCTCTCTCACTGTCCCTCCCTCTCTCTTTCCCTCTCTCTCTTAAAAAAAAAAAAAAGAAAGAAAGAAAACTGTTCTTAGGTAATATTGGCTTATCCATTTGTTTCCTGGAATTTTTTTTGAAATGGCTTAAGTTGACTGTGATGCATAGAGTAAGATTAAATAAGAAAACAAATAACAAAAGCCAGGTAGTAAGAACAGGTAATACAGATGGATCCAAAAGGAAGTTAGCACATGAATTAGAGAATGTTTATACACTTGCTAGAAATGTGTCATGAAATTGGTCTGCCAATTTATAGAACCAACCAAAAGAAGAAAAGTGCATTTTTTTAAAGAAAGGCTTATTATTCAGGAATTGGAGAAATATTTCCAACACCAGAGAGGAGGGAGGTACATTTTCTGTGGATGGATCCTCATGGGGATGGTGCCAAAATGTATAATTGGCAGCATTTTCAAAACATCCTTCCAAGGCACGTGCAGGCTGTCCCTCAGAAATATGTTCCATATCTGCTACTCCCCATCTCTGCCACTTCCGCCAAATCGTGCCTGGATTGGGCACAGTAATCTCTTTGATCACATGCCTCCTCCACCCTTCAATCACCACCAAGTAGCAGCTGGCATGGGATTTTTTTAAATATAGAAACAAGAACAGGTTATTTCCTTGCATTAAGAACTTCTAATTGCTGATGTTTTTAACTAGAATAAAATTCCAAATCTTTACCATGGTGTACTGGAATCCTGGCCCCTGCTTTTTGAGCTTGTGCCTCCTCCTGGCCCTTTGCACCAACTATAGTCTGGGTTGGGAATGACTTTCCCCTGACCTTGTCCTGACTCCCTCTGACGTATATGTGCTTCTCTGGCGCTCATCTTGTGGATTATTGTTGTTTCTGTGTCACCACCCACACACCCAGGCCTTCCCTGGTCACACCATGGAACTCAGACCAGGAGGCCCTGGTGAGGGAGGCTGTGCTTGGAAGAACAGAGTGCTGCCTGCCAGTGGCCTCCTGCCTACTGTACCCTCTCTCTCTGCAGATCCACTTAGACTTGTCAATAATGCCACTGAGCTTCAGACAGCGAACTGGAGAACGAGATTTTAGTCCCACTTGGGGAAACTTAGTCCAATCTCTCAAACTCTTTTGTATTTTTGTCTTCGCATCCGAAAATAAAGATAAAACCTTTATCTGGACTGTTGAGTGTTAAGACCAGATGCCAGTGAAGACAGAAGAATGAATGCATTTGTCCAGTGTCCTGAGACTTTAAAACTGGTCAAGAGATGGGGTTTGGATAAGGGACACTGTTGAGTGTTAGCCCTAAATTTGTGGAACTGAAGCTTAAACAGAATTAAACTTCCAACATTTTCATGTGAATATAGCAATTGGAAAAACCTGGACCCAATGTGAACTACTCATTAGAAATGGAATTGAAATAACACCTAAGATTTAAAATGAAACTGTAAATTTATTGGAATTTGATGTTCTATGAATATTTTATGAGGCATGTTTAAAAAAAAAAAGACTTCTTATTACTTCTTATTTTCTTCTATCTGTAGTCCCTGTCAAAAGTGGGTATGTCAACAATCCTGGGGTTCATTCATGGCTCTGAGATGCTTTGCCAACTCAACTCTCAAGGGATATAATGTAGTCTAGATGCTCTGTTCTCATCCAGCATAATGACAACTCTTACAACCATCCTCCCTCCGGCACACAACCCTGAAAGACCACCCTCTACCCCTCTATTTGTGCCTTTCTCTTTGAATTGATTTTAATGGATTTTTTAAAAAGTGAGGCAGCTCTGTGCTGTCCTCAGGGCCATTAGGCTACTCTCTGATAAGCGCTAGGCCTTCCTTTTGGAGTGCTTGGCCTACCCACATGGAAGAATTTGGGCCAGAACTCATTTGCTTTGCTGACCACATGTTTCTCTTTCATTTGGTTTCAAATGAAATTACTCTTCCTTTTTTTCCATCTTTTTTCTCCCCAGTAACTCACCCTCCTGTTAGAAAAAGGAGTACCCAGTATGTACTCAGTGCTAATGCAGTTCTGAGCCTACTGAAATGTTAAGGGAAGAATTAGATTCATTCAAACCACTTGGTATTCTTAATGCATTCTACTAGCAACTAGCTAATGAATTGCTTGACTAAATAAATGTTGTATTTAAATTATGTCTATGTGAAAGCAATCTGGTTTATATCAAGTGTAACACGTTTTTAAATCTCACATTTATTTTTTTCTAATTATAAGGATATCTAAGTATTGCAAAATATTATTATCTACTTTATACAAAATAAAAATTGCCCATAATCTCATTAATGAGAAATAACCACTGATAAAAATTTCAGTAAATTTCTTTCCACTTTTGTCATTTTATGTTTCGCTAGAACAGGGAAATATTTTATTTATTTTTAACCTACTTCATTGTTGACATATTCTGATGTTTCAGTATGTGCCATAGAGATTTTTAATGATGGTTTGAGATCATGCCATATGGATCTACTATAATTTATTATTTACTGCTGACTTTTCAGCCTACATGTAATAAATATTTTGGTACAGGATAATTTGTCTTATTTCTGATAAATCTCTTAAACTGAAATCACTTGTGTATTAGAATGTTAGGTGTTGTTGAAATTGACAGATATTCCTAAATTTGTTTTACACCAGCAATGCACAAGAACACATCTTACTATACCTCTTAAACTTTAAGAGTTATGGTTTCTGGGATTGTCCTAACTTTGTCAAGTGGTTGGGTTTTACATATCTCGTTGTTTCCATTTGCATTATTTGCTTTCTAGTGGGCTGAACTTTTTGTGAATTTTTTTTATTGATAAGTTACCTTTTCAGGTTCTTTGCTCCTTTTTTCCATAATTTTTTTAAACTCAATTTGTTAGGGATCTTTTAGAATTTAGCCTTACAGCAATCATATTTGCTGCAAATATTGTCGCTCGTTTGACTTCAGCTTCTTCAGTGTGCTTATGATGTATTGACATCTAGAACTTTTATTGTAGTTGAACTTATCAGCTTTACAATTTGTATTTCCAGTTCTTTTATGCTTGAATACAAGATTTTTCTATCAGCGATATATCTTGATTTTTGTGTTTTTAAACATGATTTTTCTGTACTCCCTTTTTCATTTTTTACTAGTCTGCTATCACTAACACTTCATAGCACTTCATAGGGATGTTTTAAAAATTCCCTTTATCTTCCCAGCAACCCTTTGAAGAAGCTGGAGAATGCTATTCCGAAGTTTATAAATGAAGAGACCAGGGTTATGGCAATTTGCTATACAGCAGGATTTCAGAAGGCTGATCACATTTTCACATTCTGAAAATAATAATACTCATACCCTTTGTTATTCAAACTCATTATTCAAAGTCGATCTTTGTTATCATTTGCCAGTTTCACACATTCCCTGCATGAAGATAATATTGAAAAGGTGGGTCTGGGGAAATGTGGCAAGATTATAATGTGATAGCTGAATTACCAAAGATATTTTACAATATTGTTTTATTTGGTACATATTTAATATAATTATGAAATAAAATGCATTCTGCATGATTAATTCCTTGAAAATGATAAACCCTATATGGCAGTTCCTGGTTAGCCAGATCCTGAAGCTGAATACTGTCCTTTGACCAATGAAGAAGGAAAAGATTCACAATGATATCAGGGCAGCATCTTTTTGTAGCCCTGTGGAAATGCATGTAGAAAGTCAATAAATAGCCTACTTCCTACAATTCTGATACTCTCTGAAAAAAAATGATATTTGATGAAAAAGTGCCTTAAGCATATGTGAAAGGTATAGCAGGATTAGAGAAAGAATTACGTATTTAGTCACAAGGTCCCATCACACTATGGAATATAGAAGTACGAAAGATATCTTGAACAGGTTTAGTATTCTATGTTCAGTTCTCAGACCATTTCCTGAATGACCCTTAAGAAGTATTAGAAATGAAATTAATAAAAATTTGCCCTAGTGGAAAAATATATTGAACCTAACCTAGAGGTAGAATTGACTCTTGATTCTTCAAAAGAGATCACCTGCTTTTTGTCATTGAAAAATACTTTTGAATTACCCAGTTAACAAGTTCCTGACATGTTTTTTATAGCCAAAATTCAACAGAAATTGCAGAGAAGAATTCCCCATCTGACATGACTTTGAACATGAAAGGGTTTTAAAAGTGTGTTGCTGTTGCTCATCCTCGATGGGGTGGAGATTCCAGTGATTTTTTTTTTTTAATCAAAGGCAGTTGAAGTCTGCATCTCAATTGAATTCTCAATTTACCAAGGTCCCTGTTATAATATGGATGTGACGGTTCACTCCTACCCAAGTGATCCCTGTCATTGTCCTAGCTGTGACAATATAATATTCAATATAAAGATGTCACTATATGATAGAGATTCTACCTGCAAAATCAAGTCATCATTTCTTTTATTTGACTTTATTCATGTAAGACCATACCACACGCTGTTTCTAAGCATTTGACAAATGTTCACTTAATGCTCATGAGCAACCTTGTGAGGTACCTCCATTTTATAGTTTGGTACCTCCATTTTATAGATGAGAGAATGAAGCCATCAGAGCTTAATTAATCCAGCTCAAATAGTGGCACAGACAGGTTCAAGCCCAAGTGGTTTTACTTTAGAGTACATGCTTGTAATCACTGGTCCTGGGTTCCCCTGCGTATCCCTAAGACCCTTTCAGGAGGATCCATGAGGTTCCTTTTCTAACCACAGATCTGTATGAGACCAACTTTTCTCCCTATACTTGACCACAAGACATATCATGTCAGATTGGATATGAAAGCCAAAACGAGAATGTGATTGTCTTCCATCAAACCATTGTTAGAAATTTGCAAAACAATATAACAATGCCAGCCTTCCTACAGCTTTGTTTTGAAAAATATGCTCATCATAAAAATATTTATGTCCACACATGTTGTATGTGTATTATTTTAAGTAAAAAAGAATTTTCTGGGAGCTGGAGCATTGGCTTAGCAGTTACGGTGCTTGCCTTGCATGCACAAGACACAGGTTCAAACCCCAACACCACATACACAATGAAGCCTCAGAGCAGAAAGCCACATGAAAAACTAAATAAAATTGAATCCGTCTCTCTCTTTCTCTGTGTCCCTCTTTCTCAAAAAAGAAAAAAAAGAGAGAGAAAAAGAAAACCGTGAAACCATGAGTGTGTTCAATGCCCAGCAGCAAGCAACACACACATAGACACACACACAATGTGAGTCTTCCTTCCTAAAGGCAAAGGTCGTAGGTTTTTTTTTTTTTATTTGTTAAATTTAATTATGGTCTTAAAATTAGGAGGGAATCATTATCAAACCATTGAGAACAGATGTATAATAACAGAGCAAGCCAAGGCTGACGTCATTCTATGGTTTCCTCCCTTGGGTTCCCCATGGTTCCACGTTTCCCCCTGTTAAACCCCCATGTTAATTGGATTTCTCATGGAAGTTGAAGGTTCCCCTCTGAGTTGATACCCACATACTCTCTCCCTCTGGTCTCCTTGATATCCTTCCTATCAAAAGTGGTTTTGAACACTGAGAGGCCAGAGGTGTAGGCTGAGAGTATAAGCTTCATGGCCCAGGGCTTCTGTCAGCATCACAGCTCAGCTCAGTGCTGGAGCAAGCCCCAGGGAGCTGTGTAGCTTTGCTTTTCTATAGTTATATTCTGCTTAAAATGGGGAGTGATAGTGTCCACCTCATAGGGTTGTTCTGAGCATTGTGTGAGTTACCATATGCAAAATTCATAAGCCATCCCTGTTGCATAAGAGTTGAAATATTACCTCCATCATTAAGTTTCTATTCAGTTATGAGAGTTACAGACTCAAACAGGATTTTGTGTTCCACAAGTTTTCTTAACTCTTTGTAAATATTTATTAAAGCCTAAACTTCCCTTCCTACTTTGTTTTTCTTCGGAGGACTGAGTCTCTGAAAGAGACCGCTGTCGTTACCGTGTGGTTAGTTGTACTTGGGGTGAAATCGCTGTCAGTGCGTTTCTCTTCTGGTAAATCCATCAATACTGACGTTAGTGCTGTCATCCCTCCTTTTTCGCTCAATTCCCTCCACTGTTTGTAGTTCACATCCCGTAACGTATAGATTTCCTTATCATGTCAAAGGTCTCTGTGTGGGGTTGCCAGGGAGGGGCACGGCATCTTCCGTCTATGGTCTGTGCATGGGGCTCTGCAGTCTTCCTGTCAGCTTCTGCCCACATCCCCTCCGGTTCTCGTCCCCACGCACCTTTGGCTCTTCCTAGGATGCTGTTACCTTTGCTTAGTGGCTTCTTGTGCCCCAGGTCAGAGGTGTTCCTCCAGGCGCAGCTCAGTGCCTGCCTGTCAGTTTGTAGTGCCCGCTTTCTTGTGTGCTTTGCTTCCCGTTGTCTGTGGCAGTTTGCTGTCCCCCCGAGGGACCTGGTAACCAGATGCATTTTATCCAGCCAGGTGTCCTCGGCTCACATGTTGTTCTGACAGATTACGGCCTGTCAACTCACCAGGGACGCTTTAGAATGAGACACCAAAGACTAGTGTCAGTGTGGGTGGCAGAGCAAGAGTCCTCAGTGTCCAGATACATTCTTAGCATCTTCATGTATCTGAGTGCTTTGATGAGTTTCATTCCTCCCACTGGATCCCGAGCAGAGATTCTCCTCTCACAGACTTCTAGTTGTCTTATTGACGTTGGAGATACAATGCCTTGTGATAGATTGGAGGATTTTCAATTCTAAAGGGACCCTCACCTGAGCTGTGCTTATCTGAAAAACATTTGTTTTTAATATATACGTACGTGTGTGTGTTTATGTATGTATGTGCATATGTGTGTGCATAAATTATTTTGGAAAAACCTTTTGAGAATTAATCTTTGCTTATTTGTATCCACTCTTTCTGCCAGTAGCAATATGAGCTGACTTACAAAAATATAGTGTAACAGATTTATTTTAATGATAAGTGAGAAATTGGGGCAAAGAGTAAACATCTGGGATACTCCAAATGTACTGTGTGGAACATGATTTTCAACATAAAAATGTGTAAGAGTAAAATATTTCAAACTCACACGAAAATTGAAAGATCAGCTCAGTGATCACCTGTTGGTCTCTCATCAAGATTCATTGACTTGGGGCTGGAGCAGTGGCGCAGAGGTTACAGCGAGTGCTTGGAGTGTTTGCTTGGCAAGTGCTAAGACGCAGGTTCAAACCCCAGCACCACATGCCCAGCATACTGTCGTAGCAACGAAGGCCATGTGAAAAACTAAAGTTGATTCTCCCTTTTTCTCTCTCACTGTCCCTCTCTCTTTAAAAAAAAAAATATTGACTTTAACATGTATATCTGTGTGTGTGTGTGTGTGTGTGTGTGTTTGTTTATTTATCCTTTTTTTTTTTGTACCAGGAATTGAAGCTAGGGTCTCTTAACCACTGAGGCACATCCCCAGCCTTTTTTTTTTTTTTTCCTTGAGACAGAGTCTCACTAAGTTGCTATGGGTCTTCCTAAATTGGTGAGGCTGGCTTTGAACTTGCCATCCTCCTGCCTCAGCTTTCAGAACCACTAGGATTACAGATGTGCGCTGCCACATGCAGCCAACTTTAACATCTTGATATACCCATGCAACATTTCTCTATAGACAGGCAGACAGACACTTCCCTTTTACCAAACCACACAGTGGCAGTCAGATGCAAGCATCATCATACTTTACCCCTAAGTACCTGAGCCTGCATCTCCTAAGAATAAGGGTGCTTTTCACATAACTACATTCCGTTTCTTATTATCCAAGGAAATTGACATCAATTCAATGACATCACAGTATTTTCCATGCTCAAATTTCCTTAATGGGCTTATTTCCTCCATGGTACAAGATTTGGTCAGGGTTCATAAATTACATTTGATATTTAATCTTTTTAATATCTCTTGATCTGTAACAGTCACTTAACTCCCTTGGTTCTCCATGACATCGAATCATTTGACAATTCCAGGCCAGATTCCCCATTCTATACTCTATTTTTGTGATTCATCTTGTTTTTTGTTTGTTTTTCTTCGGGGTGGGGAGGCTTTTATGACTGTCTGTATTTGGGGCATCAGGGATTGAACACAGGGATGCTTAGCTACTGAGCCATATCCCTAGTCCTTTTCATTTTTTTTATTTTGAGACAGGGCCTCACTAAGCCTCTGAGGCTGGCTTTGAACTTGGGATCCTGCTGTCTCAGCATCCTGAGTTGCTAGGCTTAGAGGCATGTACCATCATGCCCAGCCATCTTACTGTTTTCTCATTATTCAACTTAGGTCACACAGTTCAGGTAGGGACAGAAAATGGGTATCTGTCTATTTACCAGTACATCATACCAGGCTATTCGGATAATTATGACAATGGCTAACTTAAACCCTTGGTCAAATGATGACTACTGGATCGCCCCATTGTTTTTTGTTTGTTTGTTTTGTTTTTAGGGCTGAGGACCGAACTCGGGGCCTTGTGCATGCTAGGCAAGCGCTCTGCCACTGAGCTAAATCCCCAACCCCGGGATTACCCCATTGTAAAAGAAACATTTGGGGGAATTTTTGAATTCCTATATAGTGATGAATAGTGCAGCTCACCACTCATTCTCTGAAATAAAAAGACAGAGCTAAATGCATTATGAAGGAGAACTGTACTGGTCACGTACAACTTCTTTGCACAGATCAAACTGTGAAGCACAAAGTAGGCCAATTTTCAGAAATTGGCAGGTTGACATGGTATGTTAAGGTTGATTGACATGTGTGGATACATGCGTCTGTTTCTGATTGGCTGACTTTTAGCAACAAAGGGCTCTTACTAATTGGTTGACTAGCAGAAGTGTCAGTTGTTAAGGATTCAGTCTGATCCTGGATACTCCTTGTTACCATGGCTCCAGGACAGTTGGTCTTCTCCTTAGTTTATGTCATTTTTAAGTTCTCAAGTGAATATCTTATTCTCCAATGTTATTTCCCTTGATTGTTTATTTTAACATTTACTGTTGTTACTTGCCTGAGTCATTTTTAATATGGGATTTATAAGGTGTTGGCTTTCTAATTCTGTGGAACTTTACCTCCTTCCCTTTTACCTTTAGTCTGCTTGTGTCTCATCTGGTTGATTTAGATGATTTTCAATTCTAGGTACTATAATCTCTTGCTATGACATCATTTTGAGTAAGTTTACCCAATTTGGCAGCAGGTGCTCCCTTCATGCAGTAGTATTTGTCCTTTTGACATGACCCTATTAGTCTTTGGATACTTGGAACCATGTTCCAAGATGATTCTATACTCTTTCTATGATTGTACACTCTTTTGTGCTCCAGAGTAGGGATTAACTATTTCTAAAGAACCCTGGCTCTTTGCTGCTCGTATAAGCTTGTTGGTAGGTCCTCCTTGTGGAAAAGACAATGTATGGATGTATGCATATAATTTAACCATGGATTGATACTAATGCCTCTAGCACAGTGGTGGTGCTTCCTCGTGCCACCATATCATTTTTGTATTTTTCTTATATTTTTCTACAGTACTGTGTACTGAAAATAATTGCAAAATTATAACGCCAAAATTCTAAACTTCTGATCAAAGATAAATGGTCTAATTTAAAAGCATCTTTAATGATACTTTTGATTTTTCTGTAGTTACAACTTGATTATTTTAAAACACACAAAACAATATTTGTGCACTAAGGAGCAGACATTATGAAGGGTGATGAGCCTTTCTGTGTAGTTCAGAACTGATGAAATTTTAATGGTAGTAGTAATTATGGTTAACATCTATCTGAGGCTTACTGCATGTCCAGCACTGTTCTAAATACTTCGTGTATCTTATCATTATTCCTCATAAAAATCCTTCAAGATAGTTATGACTGCATCATCTTTACTTCTTTACCAATGGAAAGCCCTGTGCAAAGTCATGCTGGTAGGAATCAGCAGACATGAGACTCAAACCAAGGCATTTCGAGTCCAGATTTTTACCCTGTATGTTGTACATGTGTTTTAAAATTTTAATAATAAAAATGGCTACTCATAACAAGTATATTTCCTTCATCAGAAAACTTTTCACTCCTCACTCTGATTGCTTTTTAGTGTCTTTCCCATTGGATCTAAGACCTCAGAGTTGAGAGACTACGATTCTGTCATCTGGTGTTGAATCTGCCACATCTAGTACAGTATATGGCATATGAATACCTTCAATGGATTTTTAATAACAGAAGTTTAGTCATGATTCCTGTGTCAGATGTTGTGCTAAAATCTTAAATTTAGTATTTTGAGTTTTTTCATCATACAGAATAGAGATTACTATTTATATTGCAAGAAAAGAAGGAGGTTTTAAAAGGCAATATAATTGCCCAAAGCACTTCAAAATAAATACTAGGAACTTGGGACCTGGGTCTCCTTGTGTTAGAAGCCTGTTCTTCATTGTCACCCATGAGATTTTTCTTTTTTTAGTGAAATTCTTCCCAGTGCAGTTCGTTGGTACCCTAGTGGAAGGGTAGCTATTTGACTGACTACAAAAAATGAGAAAGGCCAAAAGGTATCATTATGCTGAGCAGCTGCTCCATCCACATTCAAGGGCTAAAGATAATATGGAAAAGAAATAATCTTATCCTCAGGGTACTAAAGTCCCTTCAAGGAGAACAAACAAAAATACCATCACTTTTAACTAAACTGTTAAAGAAACTTAATTGTTGGCTTACAGAATTGTGAGCAAGGCTTCAAATTTCAGGTGAGTTTGAACTGCTGGCATTGTCCATAGATCCTGGCTTCTCCATGCTTGGCCTTCAGTGCTGTCTGTCTTTTCCCCTTCCCAAGTTGCATCTGATTTCCTTTTGGTGCTACCTTCAGAATTCTGCATTTCTCAATGTTGTCCTTGGTTTTTGAGTTCCGTATTATTTTGCTACTGAAGCTGTCTTCTTCACTGTCAGAATACAAGATAAAGGGGACAGATCAAGACTACTAGTGACTCTAGGATGGGGACTCTTTGTATTCACCTTCTCCAAACAGTAGACGTGGTTGGAGTTGTCTTGCTGTTTGGCAGCTCTGTGATTGGTGATGTTGGCGAGACCTCTTCACCAGGTAAAGGAGTGTATTCAGTGAAAAAGAAACTGCAGGAGAATGAGAAGAAATCATCTCCATTACTTAGAAAGGAAGATTAATCCATAACGTTAAAGAGACCCATTGGGCGGTTGTCTCTGAAAATAGAACGGATGACTGGCAACAGAGGATGAAAAATCGTTCTGGAAGAGTAGAGCATCCACAGAAAAGCCCCCTGAGGGTAAAATGATAATTGTTAGAGGACTAAAGCAGACTCACTTGCAAATAGCAAAATAGCAGATATAGAGTACATTTCATTGTAAGTTACTACTCTGGGGTAGTTTAAAAAATTTTACTGGACAAATTCTATATGAGCTATTACAGGAAACAGTGTAGTTAATGTATTAAGATCTCGTATGTGGAGCCAGACCAGCAGAGGTGTAAATCCCAATGCACCATTTGTTATCTGTTTGACTTTGGGCAGTTTAGTTATCCGATCTGAGAATCACCTTCTATTAGTGTAAAAGTAATGAATTGGAAAGCCATGAGAAACAAGGCATAAAATCCAGAGAGAAAGTTGAACAGTAACGGAACTCAAATGATTGAAATGAGGGCAGCTTTAGGCATGCTGGTTGCAAAAATGACAGTTGTCTCCTCAGGGTGCTGCCATTGAAATGATACAGCTCCAGCCATCCAGGTATTCTTGACTCTCTGAACTGCCGTGAGTCAAATTTCCATGGTATACCACCTGTTTGGCCTATCCTGGGTCTCTTGCCGGTGGCAGGAAAGGTGTTTTGTTTGATCTCCTACCATAACTTCTTTCTTTTGGGGAGGAACAGACATCCCAAAAGTATTTGAATGGGAATAGGTTAGTTTGTGGACACCATACATGTACCTCTATGGGTCTATGGACAGAAATTTAAACTAGAAATTGTGTGTATGTGTATGTATATACTTGCACACTACCATAATGTCTATCTCTACTTTATGACCCAGATGTAGAATTAGGATTTCTCTGAACAAACACACAGGATTTTGACATGAAGATAGCTATACTTTGTCATTGTGTATTTCAAAAGTTAAACTCTGGTGCCACAAGCCTTCACATCAAAGATTATTGAAACTCATCTTTGAACTCTTAAGATGTCCAAGAAAAGTCTCATAATATTATCTAAATCTCATGGAGCAAGAATAACATTTCAGCTGACTTGGAAGGTGAATCTTTGACATTTTGAAGTATTTCATACTGTCTGTAGAGTTATATTTTTGTTTTCAGCTTTTCTAAAGAGATGATATAAATTATATGAAAGGGGAAAACTCTACTTGAATTCTCTAATGAAATCTATATTGGTAATCATCCATTTATCCAAAGTTCCCTCTCGAGATTCACAAGTTTCACAACTGTCAATTATATATACACCATTATTCAGTGATATAATTTTCCATCTGTAACTGTAGTGGCAATTATGAGTTATTTCCAAGTAATCAAAATTAACTGATAAACTAAGCAAAATTCACAATTCAGAGATATTGTGCCTTGTGTTTCTTCCTTATAAAATATCTCTCTTCGTGAATGGTAGTTTTCAGAATATCCCTCTATCCTTCAAAGATAGTACTGTGTTTTACAGGACTGGTCTTACTGGTTTTACTTGCTAAATTTCCAGTATTTCTCTAATTTCAAATACCCATACCCTAACCCAAGCTCTCAGCATTTCTAACCGGGACTATTTATTACATTTACTCTATTTTCTCTTCAGTTTATTTTCTATGTGGTAGTCAGAGCTCTAGAAAACACAAATCTGATCAGAGACTCCCCCACTTAATCCCCACTAAAAACCTTTTGATGGCCGCCGTTTGTTCACAGGGTCAGACTCACTAACTTGGGCTGGAGTGGTGATTCAGCACTTGTGGCGCTTGTGTGGTGTGTGCT